>CAUYQG010092661.1:0-17670 GCA_963574415.1 Tarsius wallacei
ATCAAAAGAGGACTGGATTAAAAAAATGTGGTACATATACACAATGGAATACTACGCAGCCATAAGAAAGAACAAAATCATGAATTTTGCAGCAACCTGGATGGAACTAGAGTCCATAATACTGAGTGACCTCTCACAGAAACAAAAAACTGAGTAAAAGCTAGCAAATTAAGACCAAACTTCTGTGCTGGTCCTGGTGGCTCACACCTATAATCCCAGCACTTTAGGAGGATGAGGTGAGAGGATTGCCTGAGCCTACGGGTTTGAGACCAGCCTGGGAAACTTGGCAAGACCTCATCTCTACAATAAATCAAAAAATTAGCTGGGCATGGTGGCATGTGCCTATAGATCCAGCTACTTGAAAGGCTGAAGTGGAAGGATTGCCTGAGCCCAGCAGGTGGAGGCTGCAGTGGTCAGGAGCATGCCACTGCCCTCCAGCCTGAGTGACAGAGTGAGACTCCAACTCAAAAATAAAATGGAGTTCGTTTGCCGGGTGTGGTAGCCCACGCCTATAATTCCAGCACTTTGGGAGGCCGAGGTGAGGGGATTGCCTGAGCTCACAGGTTTGAGGCCAATCTAGGCAATTTTGCAAAACCTCATCTCCACAATTTAAAAAAAAAACAACAACCAAAAAACAACAAAAAAGACCAAACTCCTTAGGCTGGTATTCAAGCCTTTCCAGTTTAATCTTTTGCTTCTTCCTTACACAGACCATCACCCTGTCTCAGTGAGGCTACTCTCAGCATTTCCTAAACACACCTAGTGCTTTTTTGCATCTGTTTTCATGCTGCTCCTCTTCTCAAAAGAGCCTTCTTCTCATCATAACCCACAGAAAGTAAAATTTACATGCCATTGTCTTGAGATTCTGCATATGATTTTTTCCTCCTTAGAACACATTCACATACAACATTTTGTATGTATCTCTGAGTATTCTGCCTTGCAGAAATTTTTTCCCCGGCACTAGCCTATGAATGCCTTCAGGAGAAGAGCTCATTGTCTTAATCTCTGTATCCATTCTAGAGCCTAACAGAGCACCCAACCTATAGTAGTCCCTCACCCATGAATTAATAGATAAAGACAAAATGTTACTTCTCCTATTGCAAGCCCACCAAAAATAAGCATTTGCTTATTAAAAATTTCACCTACAAACATCCTTCTTTGAACAACATAGTTTGCATAGAGTAAACAGTTTTTAAGGTCTTCTTTAGTTCTGATTCTTTATAGTTCTAAAATCATCAGAGACTCTGTAATACCCTACCTGATTTCAGCCCTTATGTCTTAATTTGGATTCCTCCCAAACAGATTCCTCCCAAACAGACCTTGAGGTAAGGATTTGAGTGTAGTTTATTTGGGAAGTGATACCAGTAGGAGAGTGGGAAAATGAAAAAGGGAAGGGAAGGCCACCAAGTTATGAAGGCAGTTGTCACTGAGGATAAATGGAACTCTGGGAGTCAGTGAGGATACGTATGTCAGAGCTATCCTACCCAAGAAGGGAGATGGGATGTTTATAAACCAGCTCTGTCAGTCATTGGTTCAGAGCTGCTCCTGAGAGACCTTAATTCTCAACATTTTCAGATGGCTCATTAGAAGGCAGAGGGTACTCTTTGCCAGAAGATGTCAGGCAGTTGTAAGTTGGTGGCATAAATATAACAGGCAGGAGGAGACTGATGGGGTCTACTGTGCTTCAGAAGAAGTCTGAAGTTATATATAATTTTAAAGATCAGGGATATTTGAGCATATTTTTAGGCTATATATGCAAGAGTAACAGCAAAATCCATGTTGGAGTCGGGTGTGGTGGCTCAAGTGTGTAATCCCAACACTTTGGGAGGATGAGGCAAGGGAATTGACTGAGCCCAGGGGTTCAAGACCAGCCTGGGCAACTTGCCGAGATCTCATCTCTACAATAAACCAAAAAAATTAGCTGGGTGTGGTGGTGCACACCTGTAGCTCCAGCTACTTGAAAAGCTGATGTGGAAAGACTGCCCGAGCCCAGTAGGTCAAGGCTTCGATAGTCATGAGCATGCCACTGCACTCCTGGATGACAGAGTGAGACATCGACTCATAAAAACAAACAAACAAAAAATCCCTGTTGGAACAAAAGGTCACAGAAACAAAACACAGTGTGGCCAGAGATGCACAGTTCTAATAGAAAAACCAAATTATATTATGAAAAGTGTGGAAATCATTTAAAAACACAAAAAAACCCTGTTAAATCCAATTCTATTTTTTTTCTCCATAACCTTCAGGCCATTTTCTTTTTTTAATAGACAGAGTCTCGCCATATTGCCCAGGTTGGTCTGTAACTCCTGGGCTCAAGTGATTCTCCTGCCTTGGCTTCCCAAAGTTCTGGGATTACAGGTGTGAGCCATCACACTTGATCTCTTTAGGCAAATTTGAAATGTGGAATATGTAAACCTTTAGATAGATGAAGACTAGAAAAAAATATTTTTTAATCTTTTTTTATTATTATTTTTTAAGATGTGGGGTGCATTCAGAATTAGGTATACAAATGGTCACCAAACAGCTAAAGTTTGGGCCTCCTTTTGATCCCCACTTTGCCTGGTTTGAGATCAGATGTTATGTGCTCTCCCAACCCCCACTCCCCTGTCCTGCTACTGCCAATTCCTTTCTTATGGTATTATGGTAAATGTTCAGGGTATGCTTATGAGTGAGAACATGTGGTACTCAATTCTTTGTTTCTGTGATCACTGAGTATTATAGATTCTAAATCCATCAAAGTTGCTGCAAAGTTCATAAGTTTGAATTTCTTTATGGCTATGTAATATTCCATCTTGTATATGTACCACATTTTCTTTTTTATCCAGTCTAGTTTTGATGGGCAGCACAGTTAGTTCCATGTTTTGGCTATTGTGAATAGTGCTGCAATAAACATGCATGTGCCGGTATCTTTTTGGTAGAATGATTTGAGTTCCTTTGGTTATATTCACAGAAGAGGGATTGCTGAGTCATATGGAAGATCAATTTCTAGTTCTTTTAGAAATGGCCACACTAATTTTTTGTTTGTTTGTTTTGCTTTCAATTTTTAATTTTAAAGAGGTGGGGTACAATTCAGGGTTAGGTATACAAAAGTTCATTATGCAGGCACTTTTGTTGATGAGGTGTGACCCCTCCCCCGGCAATTTCCCACAATTACTGCCAATTCCACCTCCCTCCCCTGGCAGTTTTCTACTACTGTCAATCCCTTTCTTATAGTATTATGATAATTGTTCAAGTTCCGCTTATGAGTGAGAAATACGTTTCTGTGATAGATTAGACTCTAAATCCATCCAAGTTGGTGCAAAGTCCATATGTTTGTACTTATCTATGACTGCATAAGATTCCATTGTGCATATGTACCACACTTTTATCCAGTCTAGTTTTAATGGGCAGCAGTTGATTCCATGTTTTTGCTATTGTGAATAGTGCTGCAATAAACATGCATGTGCAGGTATCTTTTCTGTAGAATGATTTGAGTTCTTCCAGGTATATTCCTAATAGGGGAATTGCTAGGTCAATTTCTAGTTCTTTCAGAAATAGTCACACGGTCTTCCAAAGAGGTTGCACTAGTTTGCACTCCCATCAGCAGTGTAGAAGCATTCCTGTTCTCTGCATCCTCACCTGCGTCTGTTGTTGTTTGTTTTATTAATGATGATCATTCCCACTGGGGGTAGGTGGTATCTCAGTGTGGTTTTTGATTTGCATTTCTCTGATGATTAGTGAACCTGAGCAGTTTTTCATGTGTCTGTGGCTGCCCATATGTCTTCTTTTGAGAAGTGTCTATTCATGTCTTTTGCCCACTTTTTTAATGGGGCTGTTTGGTTTTTTTCCTTTTGTCACATGTGAGTTCCTTGTAGATTCTGGATGTTAGGCCTTTGTCAGATATACAGATGGCAAATATTTTTCCCATTCTGTGGGCTTTCTCCCCGCTCTTTTGATGGTTTCTTTTTTTTTTTGAGTTGGAGTCTTACTCTTTGTTGCCCAGGCTAGAGTGCAGTGGCACACTCATGGCTGCTGCAGCCTTGGCCTGCTGGGTTTTGGTGATCCTTCCACCTCAACCTTTTAATTAGCAGAAACTACAGATGCACACCACCATGCCTGGCTAGGTTTTTGTTTGTTTCTTTGTTTGAGTTTTTTTGTGTGTGATTTATTGTAGAGACGCGGTTTCACCAAGTTGCCCAGGCTGATCTTGAACCCCCGGGCTCAGGCAATCCTCTTGCCTTGGCCTCCCAAAGTGCTGGGATTACAGGCTGAGCCACCATGTCAGGTCAATGGTTTCTTTTGCTTTGCAGAAGCTTTTCAGTTTAATTAGGTCCCACTTATCTATCTTATCTCTTATGACATGTACATCTGGGTTTTTGATCAGGAAATGGCTGCCTACTCTGATTCCCATAAAGATGTCTAAGATTCTTATTGTTTGAGGGTTTGTTTTTTTTTTTTTTTTTTGAGTTGGAGTCTCACTCTGTCGCTCAGACTGGAGTGAAGTGGCCGCTCCCAGCCACCGCAGCCTCGACCTGCTGGGCTCTGGCGATTCTTCCGCCTCAGCCTACCAAGTAGCTGGAACTACAGGCGCGCGCTACCACGCCCGGCTAATTTTTTGATTTATTATAGAGATGAGGTCTCGCTTGCCCAGGCGGGTCTCGAACCCGCGGGCTCACGCAATCCACTCACCTCAGCCTCCCAAAAGTGCGGGATTACAGGCTAAGCCACCGAACCTGGTTGACTTTCCTTAGTTTTTAAATCTGTATTTAATCAGTTTTGTAGCCAGGCTTTGTTTACTATATCGTCTGGTTTTTTTTTTTTTTTTTTTTTAATGTGGAAGTTTCCACTGCCTTGGTCTCCAAATGCTGGCCTGGAACAATCTATTTGCCTGAAACCAGATAATAAAGTCAATCAAACATATTTTTTAAAAAATGGAAACAGTGTTACCTTCTTTTCTTGATGTGGCAAGTCCTGTTTATGGGGAAGGAAATTAGTGCCTTCTATATAAAATTAGAAAATAATTTTTGCCAAGAGAAATTTTTATGATCCAATTCCCTCAATTCGAGCACTTCTGATCTACCTGAATGTTATCCCTTCTAAATCAAGGAAAGGACATGAGGGGTAATGGTTGAGTTGTGAATGATAAAATCTGTGTGTGTATTAGGGAGAGAATGCAGATGTAGCAATTGACTTAACAAGGTGTGCAGCCCTGTGTGCATTTATGTCTGAGATCCAAATCAAGCCCTTAACAGGCAAGATTCTTTAATATAAATGAGAAATAGGCTTTATCCTGCCATAATGACCTGCAGCCTCTCAGACATGACTCTCCACAGACCGATCACTCCACAGAAAGGTTGGCCAGCTCACTGAAGCCATTATCTTTTATTTATGCAGATCAGATTGTGACAATTCTTGGAATTCTTTGTTTTATTTCTCTCTCTTTGTCTTTTATCCTCTTGATGTGGTCTTTTCTTTCTGTTTCTGTAAAGGCAACTCCCCAAACAAGCATTTACATGACTTTCCAAGTCATTGAATAAAAATATTAGAGTATAATTTGGTTAGCTTGTATTACTACACAAAGAAAACTATTTTAATTTTGGAGGCTACTAGATAAAGGGAGAAGGAAAAATTTCTTAATTTTTAAACCACATAGGGAGCTATGTACTGTGCCAACATACTAACCAGCACCAAATCCCAATAGTTTACATTTTCATTATTTAATATGCCCTCTGGAGTTTTGGATGCGACTCAGAAATATTTTTTTAAACAAATTTCTTACATATGACCTTAATTTCCATGAATATGCTTTTAACAGCCTTAGCTTTCTTCCTTTTACGCTTCCCATTAGTCAATATTAGCTACATATTCATGGGTGAGAATTTAAATAGCATACTTCTTGTAAAAAACATATAGGGGTGACTTTTTATGGGTGTGCTTCCAGTGATCTTTTCCTTTGGGGGTGGGGGTTGAAAAAATAGGAGGAGTTGAAAAAAAAACAGGATAATATTACTTTTGATTGTGGCAGTTTAGTCTCTATTGCATATGACTTTTTTTTTTCTCCTGTAGTGCTGTTCTTTCTAGCTTTTATCTGAGCCAAGTAGCAAGGCAAGAAGCCCACTGAGAGATCAGGAAGGAATGATGGCAGGAGGAATTTTCCCAGTTGATTTGGGTTAGTGCTGAATTCCGCTGACATCCTTAGGGTTCTTATTCCTGCATCCAATCCTGCATTTTATTGAATTCTAATTATGTTTCAGCTGCCCTGCTAGATATTACGGTCAATATAAGAAAAAAATCAAGTACTGTTTTTGTCTTATTTGATAAACATTTGCTATCCACTGGCAAAACAATACCGAACTGGCAGCCCCAGTGATCTTTTTGGTCTGGTGTGGAAGACAACCCGAATATGTTATGGAGAATGCGAAAGAATGGGATAAGTTGTGCTGGTTGTCATAAAAGTGGAAGTACCGGGTGTTATGAGAGCGTTAAGCACAGGGCGCTAACTCCGTGTGTGTGCGCGTGCACGTGTGCACATGCTCAGGGATTAGCAAATGTCTCCTTGAAGCGATAAAGTTTACATTGAGAAAAGGGACATGAGACAAAGTTAGACCTTGGGGTGGTAGGGAATGGAGAGTGTCCTAGGAGGATGGAGCAACGGTTTGCCTGAAGGTTGAGGAATGAAAAAAACGAAAGAAAAAAACCTCCAAAGCCAGGAAGGACTCAATTACGTTTTCTCATCCAGATAGTGAGTTTTCAGGACTGCTCTTCAGTGGCCACTGGCGGCCGTCTTCCGTGACTGGAAAAGATGAACTGGTAAGGAGCAGCTCACTCTCTAGAATTCACATGTCCCTAGGAGTGAGGAAGGTGCCCACCAGCCCTTGCAGAGAGGATAGGAGAGAAGAAAGAGAGATCAAAAAGCAAATTGTTTGGGGTAGAGGTAATATAAAGAAGCAGCTACCCATGAAATATTAATTGATGATAAGAGGAAATGTCTCTTCAGAAGCAAGGGATCATTGAGCTCCTGAGAGCGACAAAAATTGTATTGCAGGCTTCTTATCAGTCATTGCTAACAGTTTACTCGGAATGAGATTTTAGTTGCTGGTTTGAGGCAGGGGATCAAGAACATGGGATTTGGGGCAGAAAATCTCTCATGGGGTTTGGAATATGGAGAAAAGATGTGACTGAAATGTTGAGTAAGGTAGGAGAAAGGTTCAGAAGATGTGGACAATTAGAGGCTCTGTGAGGATGGCGTGGGGTTGGGAGCTTTGATTACAGCACACTTTCATCTTGCCATTCTCCAAACCATTCAGGGTGACAAAGAATACCCCCATCTGTGCTTGAAGGTGAAGGCCCCATAATTTACTAGCTATGAGGTTTACTGTTACCCCTCATCCTCTATGGTCATCAGGAAAGCCACTTTCCACCACGAGAAAGGAAACTGCAGCATCAGTAGGAAGAAATGTGGTTGAGATTGAGAATGAAGCGTAGCAGAATAGCTCTGGAAGGATGTTACCTAAGTGTCTTTGAGAAAGAAGAACAATTTTTTTCTTCACCTACAATTGCCATGAAATATTGCACTAAATGACTGCATTTGTTTCTTGTTATTTTAATTAGGACATTTGTTCTTTTTTCTTTTCTTTCTTTTTTTTTTTTGATGTTGGGTATTACTCTCTCATCAGGTTGGATTGCAGTGACATGAACACAACTCCTACAGCAGCCTCGACCTCCTGGGCTCAAGAGATCTGCTTCAGTCTCTTGAGTAGCTGGGACTACAGACACACACCACCAGGCCCAGCTTATTTATTTAACTTCTTTGTAGAGATGAGGTCTTTCTATGTTGCTCACGCTGATCTTGAGCTCCTGGCTTCAAGCAATCCTCCCATCTGGGTCTCCTAATGTGCTGGGATTACAGCTGTGAGCCACTGCATCCGGCCTCTATTCTTTTTTCAACTTTAAATATCAGAGGTAACTGTAGAGAAAGTATTTGCTTTAAAAAAATTCCTCATGGCTTTAATTTATAATGGATCAGGATTATTTAATTTTTGAGATAAAGAAACTATAGAAGAGACCATATTTGGCTACATTCATGCAGAACACCAATGGCGAAGCCCACATGTAAATTGGGATCCTAGAAACTCATAATAATAGTTGAAACAGAGAAAATGCTACTAATAAAAACCATCCAAATTCATCTATACAATAGTGCTGGGTCCCCTGTACAGCACTTGTCATTTGGTCCTGACACCATCCTTGCATGTGGTTTTGACCAATCAAAGCAAATTCAAGATGAATGAGTTTTATATTTATACTAATCACTGAAAATTACCATTGAATCCTAAAATTGTATGTTCTGGGATGACAGCTGTCTTTCCAGGGCACATCTGTGAGAAAGCAGTCCTTATTTATGGCATTCTGGGTGAGGCAAGCAATCTTGTTCACATGTGAGAAGCTATAATGCATCTTTCACATTTAAAGTGCCCTCTGAAGCTTTCTGCTTCACAATCTCTCTCCTTCTTTCCCTGTTACCTCTAAATTTTTCATACCATCTTGAAGCATCTCTCAAAGAATTGCAAATTCTAGCTGGAACATGATTAATTTAGCATGCGGCCTCCTCCGATGGAGCGCTCTGCTGTCCGTCCTCCTTAGACAAGGCTACCTCTCCTCTTGGCTCTTAGCAGGAAAAATGAATTAAGGCAAAGGCGCAGGCTGGTCAGGTGTGCTGTTTGAAAATGAATTTTTACTGGTAGTGCCACAAAGTCAAAACTGTGGTGTTGCAAGAGTGAAATTACAATATATAGTTGACATTATTTTAGTTGTGAAGCTCAGTCACCCCATTTCCCTCTTACAGTTTGCCAAGGAAATATCTATTATTCTTTATTTGGAGGTGAAAGGGAAAACACAGGCATTTCTCCTGCTTAAAATCTCCTTACTTTTATTTTGTTCATGTTTCTAACACCTTCGTTATTTATTAGATCAGCAAATATTTTCTGTGAGAAAGTCATTTCTCTTTAATATTGAAAGAAGAGGTGCATTTTTTCCCATTGTTGGAATTCCTTTAGTATATAACTCAGTGAAGCTGAGCCATGAAGGCCAATGCCACTGCAATCATAGACGGCTTCCAGTGGTAATCACCAAGGAAACCTACTCCAGAATGTCTTTTAGACTTGGGCCCAATTGGCTTCCATAATCTTTATGAAGAAGGACAGTGGAAAAGGTAAACTTCTACTTTGGAAGGTATAGTGAAATCTCGTTTGAATCTTCCTCTTATAATTTAATTACTTGTTTAAATATTCTTTATTTGTGTAATAATGTGATTAGCAGGCATCTAAAGCATTTAGCAAGTGCCTGGTATGTAGACAGAACTCAATATATGTTAGTGATGGTAATGATGGTAATGTTGAAACACTGGCACTCTGAAAATAGCACCAAACCAACCTGTTTATCGGACAAAGCTGAGTTTATTCTTATAGGATTAGTCATGGTATAGTTAGGAAGTCTGGTTTAAGACAGGTTTTTCAAAGCCCAGGAGTAATAGAAATGGGAGAATAGGGCGGCGGGCGGGGGGGGGGGGGGGGAGTTATGGCTATGAGGAGTGTGGGAGCGGGATGTTAATTGGAATTGAGTAAAGATTGTCATATAATATTTTAAGATTGGTGGAGTCAAGAACTTTGAAGGATCTTAGGGGGAATGAATTGTCATTAGATTGAGGAGGTGAACAATTAGATATACACTGAAGTGGGATTTATAAGAAGTTGCTGCAACTAACAATAAGGGTACTTGCAACTTTTATCTTCTTGGGCAAGAATCTTCTGAAGTGCTGGGCAATGAAGATGGTGAAATAGTAAAGTGATGTCAGGGAAGAATAGAGACAGCTACTCATTAAGGAGTTAACATAGTACATGGTAAAATGTGTGGATGTAGATGACTTTGATTCTTCTTCCTCCTTCCCCTCCTCATCTTCCTCTTTCTCTTCCTTTCCTTTCCTTTCTTTTTTTTTTTGTTTGGCATTTTGAAACCATTTACTATCAGAGAATTAGTTATTTGGGATTACTTGTGTTTGTGTGTGTGTGTGTTTGTTTTATCATATGTAAATATTCTGTGCTAAGTTGAAAAGAAAGAAACTATGCCAGGGAAAATGCCTTTCAGGGCCCATGTCAAATGTGACTCTTTATAATAAAGAATCTGATCAACATGCTGGTGAATGTCAACTTGTTCTTCAGAGTCTAGATCCTCGTGGACACCCCCAGGCTGCCTGTGAGGTACTGGGATTTGTTGCTCTCTGGCCTCCTCCCCACACTGTGAGACCCTCAAAGCAGGAGTTGCATCATTTTTCTGCTTGATGCCAGGGACTGTGCTATGTGTGGAAAGCCAATGAAGACTAAGAAGTAGCCCCTGACCTCTTTGAGTTCTCCTTGTGATAAAGTAAATAAAATAATGATCATTTATTTACAGTTTTAATGATTCTATGTGCTTCATAGAGCATTGTATCCAATAAATCTGTGATAAGTAAATGAGTGAATGACAACACATTTATGAGGTGGTTTGAATGAATATTCATTGTGGTTTTATTTTCCTGAGAAATTTGAACACACACACACACACACACACACACACACACAAACACATAGTCATTTGTTGTTCTTTTTCTAAATTCACGATTTACATCTTTAACCCATTTTTTTTTGTTATTACGTTGCTGTATTTTTTTAAAAGGGTATGCAGAATTTTATTATGCTCTCTGAGTAAAACGTTCTTTTTGTTTGTGTTTGTAAATATCATCTCTGTGTCTGGCTTGTGTCAGTGTCACTTTTTACATGTGTCTTTCATGGTCCAGAAGCTTTAATTTAATTAGAATTTTTTTTTTTTGGAGTCAGGGTCTTATTCTGTCACCCAGGCTGGAGTGCAGTGGCACAATCATGGCTCACTACAGTCTGACCTCCTGGGCTCAAGCAATCCTTCTGACTCAACCTCCCAAGTATCTGGGACTATAGGTGTGAGCCACCATGTTTGGCTAATTTTTTGACTTTTTGCGGAGATAAGTTTTTGCTATGTTGCCTAGGTTGATCTCAAACTTCTAGGTTCAAGTGATTCTTCCTGCTTGGCCTCTCAAAGTGCTTGGACTAATGGTGTGAGCCACTGCACCTGGCCTAAAAGTTTTAATTTTAGTGTACACAAATTTATTAGTCTTTTCTCCTATGGCCAGTATTTTTTTTGTGTTTTTGTCTAAGATAAACCTTGAGGTGACAGAGATGTTCTTCTTTCCTTTCTTCTAAAAGTTTTAAAGTTTTGCTTCTTAACTCAACCTCCTTAACTCAGAGAGTCCACTGTGCTAAACCTTGATTCTTCTTCACTGCAACTTGGAAACCCTTTCAAGGCAGTAAACTGGGATAATTATGGAGCTCACTTCATTTGTTTTCTATCTCTTAGAACTATCATATGTAGTTGCTTGATTTTGTTGTCTTGAAAACATTTGTTTCATATATTTTGTTCATTTTAGTTGTTTCAGATAGAATGCTAAACCTGGTCTTTGTTACTTTGTCTTGACTGGAAGTAGAAATCTGAAGAGGTAAACAAGAATTGAAGTGGTTAAGAAGATAGTTTGGAAGGATGAATTTTATGATCAACAACCTGAGAGTTTGCAATGAGCTAATACAACTAGATGGAGGAAACTGAGACTTGTAAAAGTAAAGTGACTTTTCTAGGTGTGATCTGTGTACCAGTTATAGCCAGCTTCCCATATTGCTGGATTCTGCATCACAAATCCAACGAGCCTCAGATTGAAAATATTTTTTAAAAACCCAATAAAAATTATGCATTTTAAAAATACAGGATAACAACTATTTACATAGCATTTACATTGTATTTGGTATTATAAGTAATCTAGAAGTAATTTAAAATATGCAGGAGAATGTGTGTAGGTTATATATATGCAAATGATACATCACTTTACATAAGAAACTTGAGCATTTACAGATTTTGGTATCTGTGGGAGGTCCTGGAGCCAACCCCCCTCTGACTGTATCACAGGTTGAGTATCTCTCATCTAAAATGATTGAGAAGAGAATTTTGGATTTCTTTTTGGGGTTTGGAATATTTGCATATACATAATGAGATATCTTGGGGATGAGACCCAAGTCTAAACAAGAAATTCATTTACATTTCATAGGTATCATATACTCATAGCATGAAGATAATTTTTACAATATTTAAAAAATTACTTTGTGCAGGAAACAAAGTCTGTGTACATTGTACCATCAGAAAGCAAAGATAACACTATCTCAACAACCCAAGTGAACAATCTGTGGTTGCTCGCTATCGCCAGCATTCCTGATTCTATATGCTAATAATAAACATTTTTCTTACACTTATTCACACATAAGTACTTAACAGTAAAAAAATATAACCTACCATTCATACAGTGAACAACAAATGTGTTCAGGGTAAGTAGCACAGTAGCATCATCAGAACCTCTGTCAACTGTTAAACAACAGCAACAGCAAGTGATGGCAGGCTTTCAGTCTCCACCTCTGATACTGTATTTTGATTAAAAGGTTTTTGTATATACCTCATCAACAAGATTACCTGCACAATCAACGTTTGTATACCTAACCCAGAATTGTGCCCCACATCCTTTTAATACAAAAAAATTATTTTTAAACATTAAAAAAAGGTTATTGCACAGTGTGTGTGTGGTGTGTGTGTGAAGAGAAATATCAGAAACAGTTGAGGAACCAGGAAATGGGTCCTCTAAGGATGAGGAACCATTCTGCTGGATGGCTTTTAAAAGTGTTTCCTCCAAAGTCATCTGCCTCAGTAACAACAGTTTTTGTTATAGAAGCCTCTCTTTGATTTGATAAACAGACATATTTCTTGTTCTGTTATGAATGCATGCTGCTCCAGTCCTGCAACAAGCCCATCACACATTTCTACCACGTTGTCTATAGGCAGTTTTTCTGTAGTATAATGTCATCTTCCTTGTCATGTTGGAGCTCAAAAAGTTTTGGATTTTGAAACATATCCGATTTTGAATTTTCAAATATGGATACTCAACCTCTACCATCTGGGAAATGAGATGGTAGCTTGAGTTGCATTTTTCCTAAGCTCTGGCATTATGTTTGGAAAGGTAAGATAAAAAAAATTTTTTTTTTTCCTGTGTTCATGGAACTTAGAAGAAAAGGCTGTGGTTTGGGCTGATGGAATCAAAGTGGTCCTAGGAAGTGAAGCCTAAGTAGTACAAGTCCTGAAGACTGAGGCCTAAGTAGTACAAGGCTTCTTATGACCTAGCCTCCAAAGTCCTGCAGACTTACTTCCACCATTGTCTGAGGGCAAAAAGCAAGCCACAGGATCAGCCCAGAGACAAATGGGTATGAACACTAGTGTGGTTATTGAAAGAAACACGTTTGGAGTCAATTTTCACAGTAACCTACTAAATGTTTTGAGTAGAGGAATAGGAAATAAAATGAAAAAGACAAGATTTGGACAGATTGTGAATGCCAGAATGAAGGCAAAGAGAAATCAATGGCTCTTGAGCATAGGATTGATAAAGCAAAGCCAGCGTTTCAGGAGAGTAACCTAAGGATGATATGTTAGAAAAGGAGAAAATGGATGCAGACTGAAGTGTTGGAAGACCATGACGACAACTCAGGTGTGAGTAGGTAGAACCAGAGCAAAGGAGGATACAGTGGACTTGAAAAGGAAAGGGAGGCTGGGCTCAGTGGCTTAGCCTGTGATCCCAGCACTTTGGGAGGCCGAGGTGAGTGGATTACCTGAACCTGCGAGTTTGAGACCAACCCAGGCAACTTGGCAAGACCTTGTCTCTACGTAAATCAAAAAATTAGCCTGGTGTGGTAGTGCATGCCTGCAGTTCCGGCTACTTGGAAGGCTGAAACAGAAGGATTGCTGGAGCCCAGCAGGTCGGCACTGGGGTGGCCGTGAGCATGCCACTGCACTCCAGTCAGGGGGATGGAGTGAGATTCCAACTCAAAAAAAAAAAAAAGGGGGGGGAGGGGGAGACTTCTGGGATATTTTGATTATGCTTTAATCTTTCGGAATTCTGCCTGTAGAAAGATGTGTGATAGATATAGAAACCAAGTAAAGAAATATGCCGAGTCAAGAAATATATTAAGCCAAGAAATCTTTGAGAATTCATAAAAACAAGAGATCAGGGATAAGAGACATATTATACAAAATGGAAAGCAGGAAAAAAGGAGCAGAGAATAGAAACAGTGGACATTTTGAAGTGGAAAAGGACAATGATTATATAGAGAAGCTAAATGATGAAGAAAAAATGATATTAGCAGAGGAAGAAAAGAAAACACTGACTAGAAATGCCTACTGTTCTGTGCAAACTCAATATAGGAGCAAGTAGGACGTAACTCTCATTGACATCATTAAGAGTACAATAATTTACTTTCACTAGTGATAACACATCATGCATTCATGTAATAAACATTCTATGCACACACAATATTTACTATGTACACACAATGTACTTATCTCTGATACTATTATATACAGAGTGATGGCCTTCAGACCCTGCCTGTAAGAAATCTGTAATTTATTGATGTATACAGGAAAAATGGTAACATTGTAAGATAAGTGCTAAAATAGTGATAAGAAAAATTTACTTACAACACAGAGGAGGGAGTGAATAACTTTTCATCAGCTGACACATCAGAGGTGACTTCATAGAATACTTGAGGTGAGCAGGAGAGATGGAAGTTTGACCACTGGAGAAGATGGACTATTTTATTCTAGATAGAAAGCATGAAGTATTGGAAGACCCAATCAACTTTGAGTAGAAGCTTCATGTTCTCTCTTCACCAAGGAAGGCGGGTTGGACAACCACTTAAATTATTGAAAAGTATTTGAACTATTTGGTATCCAAAAGATTAAGCTATCAGTTATCTGGAAGCCTGTTAGTTCATGATAGCTTTTACTACTGAAACTACCTGAAAACCAAAGTGTTTTTTAGTGTTATTTACTATTGTTGTCTACTTTTAATCTCTTTCCTTCAATATGGTAGAGTGACAACTGTATGATTTATAGAATTCCTAAATGAATTTAGAGTCTGCAGAACCCAAATATCTGCAGTACAAGGCAGAAAATAGTAAGTGTTGACTAGGAGGTAGAGAAAGTATAAAGGCGTGGGGAGTGGGGACATCGATTTCAATCAGGGAAATCAGAAAAGAATCAAGAAGGAGGTTTCTTGGAGCTGAGTTTGCCATACGGATAAGATTTCAAGAAGACTCCATCTGCTTGGGGCTAAGAAGTGAGACAGGACATTCTAGAAAGAAAAGTGCAATGCAAAGACTAGGAAGTTGGAAGGTGCTTGAATAACTTTGTTGATCTTCTGATGTCATTCTAGCAGATGATGTTCACAAAAGCATAGGACAAGAAACAGGTAGCACAGAGAGTTAGGGACAGGTCAGGGAAGCCATCAAATGCTTTTATGGGATAGATCACTGAGCATGATGGACTCTAAATCCACATAACACTAATAAGAGTACCTGATCCCAACCATGCAAAGTGAGGACCAATGGGAAGCCCAAACTTCAAGATGACCACTTATGTACCTAACCCTGAATTGCACCCCATATCTTTAAATGAAAATAATAGGCTGCTGCCACCACTACTGCCTCTGCCAAAGGTGGCTGCTGCAGCCATTCCCACACACTGTGCTGCCGCCGTGGCCCCTGGCTCCCAAACCCACAGAATTCCCAGCTCCCTCCCCTGCCCCAAGCCGCCACACAGTGACAAGACCAGAGTCCAGCTGGAGCCTGGAGTCCAATCAGTGGAGAGAGAGGATCAAGGAGGGCCAGGGAGGAGGCCCATGCCTGGTAAAGAGGCACCCTCTGTAGCCATTTTCTCTGGTCCAGGACCAGGCAGAGATCTGCATCACCCCACCCAGCTCTGCAAAGCTCTGCCCAGCCTTCAACTTGGGACCTAAGGTAATTGCATCAAATGGAAAAAGTCAGAAGCCCATCCCCCATGCTAGATCAGACATAGACAGGTTGGATCTGAGTGGCAGACCTGACAGGCAGCAAGCTAACTGTGTCCAGATCTGATCCTTCTACAGCAGGCCTGGGACATCTGATTCTAGCTGTGAGCAACCCTACCAGCCTGGGATGAGAGCTAGAGATCAGAGCTGAAAGGACATTGGGCTAACAGGAATGATCTCAGAGCAAGCTTTATTCATTGTTTTTACTTTTTAAAATTTTTATTCTTTGTCTTGCTCATTTTTGTTTGTTTTATGTTTTACTTTTTTTCTCTGTTTTCTCTCTTCTCTTTGTTTTTGATAACATTTTTGTACTTGCCTTGTTTCTGTTATTTTACTGATTTCTCTTTTTTTCTTTAGAACTCCTGTTTGTGTAGGGGAATTGTATACCAATGGGGAGGTTGGTTGACTTGTGTCTTTGTATGATTTTCTGTATGTATTAGTTTTTTTTTTTTTTTAACTCTTCTCTGTCTTTGCGTCTCTTTTCATTTGTTAGTTGGTATGTTTGTCTGTTATCCCTCTGATTCTTCTCTCTCTCCACCTTCCTCTTCCCCCCCTTCCCTGTTCCATTCTTTTCCTTACCTCATTTTGCTTTCAGGGAGCAAACTTACACTCCCACTGCATGGACAGATTGAAAGTGGTAAGGGGGTTCCAGGGTACCCATACACCATCGGTGGATACTGGGATCTACAGATAGATCTTGAATCACAGCTCCCCCCTCAATTCAATCTCAAAACTGCAAAAAGTATAGCTCTCAACCCACAGGCCAGTCTCAGAATTGAACAAAGCTAGAGAATTTGCATAAGGAAGAAAGGGGATTGAGAAAACAGAAGTAGAAGCAACCCTGCCACCCCTGAACAAAAGAATTAAAGAAGAGAGGGAAAAAGTGGGTAGGAAAATCTACACAAATGAGGAAAAACCAAAAGAAGAATAAGGTTTTCACACAGACCCCTGGGAGTTCAGACACTGAGAAAACAGATTTTGGACTGCAAACAATGAAGAGCCCCCAGAATGACTGGTCACATACTACAAACCCAGACACCAAGACATTAATAGAGAGAATAAAAAGAATTGAGGAGAGACAGAGGAAAATAGGAAAGAGTTGATAACTGAGATAGCAGCAGTAAAGAATACTGTGATTTAAATAAATAACAAACTAATAAGCATGGAAAGCAGAATTAGCCAAGCAGAAGAAAGAATCTCAGAGCTTGAGGACCAAAATATAGAACTAACCCCAGCTGTCAAAAACATAGAAAAGAAGCTTAAAAATACAGAACAAAACCTTCAAAAGATGAACGATTATTTCAAGAGGCCAAACCTAAGAGTAATTGGACTTCCTGAGGCAGAGAGAGAGACAGAGACCACCCTGGAACAAACATTCCTTTAAATCATTCAAGAAAACTTCCCTCTTCTCATCAGGGATGCAAAAATTCAAACACAAGAGATCCAGAGAACCCCTGCAAGACAACAGGTGAGAAGACCAACTCCCAGACACATAATACTTCACCTTAACAAAGTAGGTATAAAAGAAAGAACCCTAAAGGCAGCAAGAGAAAAAGGTCAGACTACCTACTGGGGAAGACGAATTAGAATAGCAGCAGATTTATCTACAGAAACCCTTCAGGCTAGAAGAGTATGGAGCCCAATCTTCAAAGTCCTCAAAGATAAACAATTTCAACCAAGAATAACCTACCCAG
>CAUYQG010092662.1:0-11992 GCA_963574415.1 Tarsius wallacei
GCCCTGGAGAAAGAGTACTGAAAAAGACAGGGTCTCTGCCCTCAGGAGCTCTCTTACATGTTTTTGAGAGACTCAATCAAATTCCACTTCTTTCTTGCCTGGGTTCTAAATAAATTGGTATGCACAATAAAGGATTCACAATTGGAAAACAAAATACCATTCTGATTTCTGTAAAGTTTCTATTGGAAAATAGCTTATTGTGAAATCACTTTCCTAATCCAGGATTGGACAGACTCAATTACTTGGTTATAGGCAATTCTTCATCCAGGAGAGTAGGGCCATGGAGTGGGAAGTCCTGCTACTTATGGGATATTAATTCTCAAGAGACAGAGGGAGGAACTGAGCCTAGCACCCAAATGAAAACTTGGGAATTTTCATTTCCCAAGTTGGCCATCTGGCTAAGTCAGTCTACCTCTTCATGTAGAACAACTGAAAAGACAGAGAAAACCCAGAAGTGATCCATCCAAACCCAAGTACTGATGAATCCCTTCTCTTTTCTCTCTCATCTACATGTCCCGCATCTCCTGTTCTCCTGCTAACAGCTCCTTCCTGGGCAGCCTACTGTGGATCTATTCTCTGCAACTGTGAAACTTTGTACATACTTCTCCTTCATCTCATTGTTTCTAGCTTTTGTTTAGTATCCTGTGGGTGACTCAATTCTTTCAGTGTGGGCAGTGAATTCTGTGAATTGTTGGTTTGAGTGTAGAAGAAATACACTAATACTTAGAAATAGTATCCTTCTAAAAATCTATACCTAGAAAGCACAAGATAATTAAACAAGTTTTGCAAAAACAAAATGAATTCAAATGTTATGAAGTGTACACAGTACCTAATGGATTTGTATATTAAAAGAATCAGGTAAAATATGAAGGAAGAAAGGATTTATTTTGTAATATTCATTTTGTAATACTAACCAAAAAATAAGAAAATAACTTGAATGGCTTTACTGAGAAATGTTCTTATATGAAGATACTTAAAACTCCAACAATAGAACATAAAAAAAAAAAAGGAAAATGGAAAGACACATCTGGTTTGCTGGTAAGAAGACATTATTTGAGCTGTGTTAGTTCTTCCAAATTTAACCAATGCTGTCTATATCAAAATAACATGACTGGGGAGATGAGAAGAAATAAGTTACAAAAATAGTAGTAAAATTGTTCCAAAAATAACCCAGAGAGGTCGGGCATGGTTCTTGCTTGTAATCCCAGCAACTTTTTGGCGGGGGAAGGTGCCAAGCAGGAGGATTGCTTGAGCCCACGAGTTGGAGACCAGCCTAGATAATATAGCGAGACTTTGTCTCTATAAAATATTGAAAAATTAGCCAGGCATAGTGACATGTACCTGTAGACCCAGCTATTCAGCTACTCAGGAGGCTGAGGTAGAAGGCTCACCTAAGCCCAGGAGATTGAGGCTGCAATAAGCCAAGATTATGCCACTGCACTCCAGCCTGTGCAACAGAGTGAGTCGCTAACTCAATAGATAAATAAATAAATAACCCAGGAAGAATTTCTAGAGATGTCTGAAGAAAAATTAATGAGAGATTTTTCCCTAATCTGTATTTAAAATATTTAAAAGTGACCTTAGTTAAAGAATTTTGTGCTTTTTAAAAGTGACAGACCAAGCATTTACAATGGGGTCAAAAATAGACTCAAAAAAAAAAAAAGAATGTCTATTTAGTATATGAAAAACATATAATACCAAATTGGTGAGGAAATATGGATGCTGGCACATGGAGTTGGCTAAATGACTAGTCAGTCAGAATAAAAAATTAGGTTTTTTGACTACTTAACTTGATATTACACCAAAATAAACTTTAGAGTCATCCAACTATTAATTATAAATAAATAATAATATAAAAATTCTAGAATAATTGTAGGCAGTGAAGTAAGACGGTTGATATAAAATCTATAAACAATAAAGAGGGGGGAAAACTAATAAATATGACAAAATCATTTCTTAATTGCAGAAAAAACTATGGTAAATAAAGTAAGAATTACAAAGTAAGAAAGTACTTGCAATACATGAGCTTTGAAGAGCTAATTACCCTAGCATACAAGAAACAAAGACAATAAAATGAAAGGGAATATAGAAGAGGAATTACATATATGCAATTCATATAAAAAGAAACTGTTGAGAAACATCTTTTAAAGTTCAAGCTCACTTAATATTAAAGACATTTATTAAAGACAAGAAGATATCATTTTAACTTCCTGGATCTTCAAAAAGTAAATTAAATAGTGAATAATATCTAAAGTGTAGGAAGCAGACTTCTCATAGCTGCAGGTAGAAGAATAAACTGCTCAATGATTTTGGCGCTTATCACCTGACTGATTATATTTTTTTTCTTACTTTATTTATCATTTTTCTTTCCCACTAGAATGCAAAGTCTGGTCCACAAACCCAGAACTCAGTCTGTTTTGTTCACAATTTTAGTAGCTCATGAACTAAAACTCTATGTGGTCTATAAACATTGATTTTTAAGTGATGATTATGTATACTTGTCTGAGAACCACCGTTCTCACCCATACAGGAAAAATTAGGCAATAAAAAAAAATTTGGCAAGGAAGCATTTTTTAAAAAGCCACATGACCTGTTGAGAGCAATTGAGCTGTTACAAAAATTAGTGAATATTTATTTGTGAAAAATGCTCTCAACTAAGACAAAATCATGAATTTCAGGTATTTAACAGCTCATGAAATAAATGTGTTGCAGAAAAGACTCATGTCTTATTTACTCTAAGAAATTGCACTGCCTGGTAAAATAATAAAAAATAAAGCTGAAATAATAAATATTAAATTAAATAAATAATAAATAGATTAAATGGCAATTATTTCTTTTTAAAAGAAGTTAATGAACTTATAAAGAGTATTTTGCATTATATTAATGCCCTAGAAGCTCAACTGTTATCTGATAGTGAAAGTTTACTACATATATTTGCTGTTCTTAAAAGAGCATAAGTTAATATGCAGTTCATTAAGAATGAAGTCAGGCTGGGAGCAGTGGCTCAAACCTGTAATCTCAGCACTTTGGGAGGCCAAGGCAAGAGAATTGTCTAAGCCCAGGGGTTCAAGACCAGGCTCGGCAACATGGCAAGACCACGTCTCTACAATAAATCAAAAAATTAGCTGGGCATGGCTCACGCCTGTAGTTCCAGCTACTTGGAAAACTGAGGCAGAAGGATCACGTGAGCCCAGCAGGTCAAGACTGTGGTGGCTGTGAACATACCACTGCACTCCTGCCTGGGCGACAGAGTAAGACTCTGACTCAAAAAAAAAAAAGAAGAAGAAACATAAAAGACAAATTTTCAGAGGGAGTATGTATACACTTGCCTTAGCAATTCAATATTATTAATTTGTGGTTGAACTGCTACACACATATATCTTAAATTCTAAAAATGGCTGATCTGTAACCAAAAATATGCAAATTATATATCATCAGAAAATTGACAATAAATTAGAACAACAGACAGTAAACAAAAATAAATGCTAAATCAAATTAAGAGTAATTTGTAAGTAGGAGGGGTGAATATCAATTACTGAACACCAAGCGCACCTCAGACAATGTCAGTAATGCTGAATCGGAGCCTTCAATATGTGACGTGCTAATGTTGGATTATGAATAGAAAATGTTAATAAACATAAATATGCTAATGAGGAGGCTAGTGTAAGTATCCCTTAGACTCTTATAAAAATGAGTCTCTGAAACTTTGTTCATTCTCATGTAGAATAAAATTTAAAAATTTGCATCTATGGATCAATTCCCAGTCCATGAGAAGAATGCTTTGAGGCTTTTCAGTGAGCAGTTAAATCATAACGTGATCATCATGGCTGAGGACTAGGATCCTCAGAAAAAAAAAAGAAAAGTGGTGTGTGTGTGTGTGTGTGTGTTTGTGTGTGTGTGTAGGTGGGTGCTGTTTTACTATGGAGTAAATTCTCTACTTGTAGTATTAGGGTTGGAAAATTATAATTTTGGTTATGAAGGTCATTTTATTCTCTCAAGCTACCTTGGAAAACAGTTCATGGGGAAAAAAAGAAAAGGAATATAAAATAAAAGAGACCTATCTTAGTATATACTACAAAAACTATACAAACTTCGTGGTGACTGAAATAGCCTATCATCTGTCTGCCTGTTCTTACTGGTTGCTAAAAGAATGAATGTGTAATAAAATGGAACATTATAAAGGGAAAATGTAAACAGTTATCTTTGTTATTTAGGGTGGAGGGTATGAAAGACTAGTACACACTAAAAAGTGATCTATGAAATTACTATAGAACTTTACCTCTATCAATTCAGTGATTTCCAATTAAGGATGATTTTGCCCCTCTGGGGACATATGGCAACATCTAGAGACATTTTTAGTTGTTACAACTTGGGGTGTGCTATTGGGATCTAGTGGCTAGAGGGCACGTACACTGTTAAGCACTCTACAATGTGCAGGAAAACCTCTACACCAAAAAAAGGATCATCCGACCCTAACTGTCGATAGTGCTCAAGATGAGAAACCCTGGTATAGACCTTTGTGTCCATTCCATTAAATGAGTTGAATTCAGTAAGGTGCAGAGATATAATAATATTTGTTTTTTTTTTTCCCATTGAACATAATCTGTAGACTTAGTCTTCCTATGCTCATGAATAACATGTCAAATTTATCTAATTATTTTTTCAATCTCTCTTATTTAAAGACAGCCTCTTTTCAAAACACAAAATATCCAATTCATTGTAATATCGAATATTAAACTTATTTGATTTAAGGCTTCTCTTCTTTGGGGAGTCTATGATGGGTATCTTCTGTCTGCCTTTCCAGTTCCACACCACCCTCTTCTCTGTCTTGCTCTGGTGCCCCAGCCACTGACACGCGTGGACTATATCAGAAGGTTTTGGTGTCTTCTGACTTCTGTTTGGGTTTGGCCAGTGAAGAACTCAGGCCCAGACGGGCACAGGGAGTTTACTCCCCCAGGTCCCTCCCTACCAATGGCCAAAGGCTGGCAGCTTCTCTTGACTGAATGACATGTTTCCCTCATGCAATCTTCTTTACACAGCTTTGTCTGTGGCAGGTTCCAGCATCCAGTCCCTCTCCTGCCCCTGTAGGCTGAGGACGTTAACTACCCTCTGTTACCTCAGAACACTGCACCCAGCCTAGTGTCTTTATTAGACTTGCCTCCTCTCCTTTTTTTAAAGGTTATTTTATCAGATGTGGGGTACAAGTAAGGACTAACTACACAAGTAGACTCCATGCAGGTGAAGTCTGGGTCTCCAACTTGCCTTCACTTCTCCTGGTTTAGGACCAGGTATCCTTTGTGTTGTTAAATTGTTCTCCCCCAACTCCACCCTCCACTGCCTTCCTCCACCAGCTGTGCCCAGTGACTGCCACTCCCTCCCTTGTGTTAATGTGACTAGTGTTCAGGGCCCATTTGTGAGTGAGACCAAGCGGTCAATATTCAGTTCCTTGTTTCTGTGATAGATGACTAAGTATGATGGTCTCCAACTTCATCCAATTTGCCATGAAGTCCATGATTTTGTTCTTTAAGGCTGCATTATACTCCATCGTGTATATGTACCATGTTTTCTTTATCCAGTCCAATTTTGATGGGCAGTAGGGTTCATTAGTTTCATGTTTTTGCGATTGTGAATAGTGCAGCTATAAATATGCAAGTGCCGGTATCTTTTTTAATACAATGATTTATGTTTCTCCAGGTATATTCCCAGGAGACATATTGTTAGGTCTCATGGAAGGTCAATTTTTCGTTCTTTTAGGAATCACCACACTGCTTCCCATAGAGGTTGAACTAGTCTGCACTCCCACCAACAGTGTAGAATTCCCTTTTCTACACACTCTCACTAACATCTATTGTTTTTTGATTTATTGATGAGGGACATCCTTACTGGAGTTAGGTGATATCTTGTGGTTTTGATTTTCATTTCTCTAATGATTAGTGAGGCTGAGCATTTGTTTATGTATCTATTGGCTGTTTGTATGACTTCTTTTGAGAAGTGTCTATTTGTGTCCTTTGCTCACTTTTAAGGCAATCTACAGATTCAGTGCAACATTCATCAAATTACCAACACCATTTTTTCTCATACCTGGAAACAACAATACGGAAAATCATATGGAAACAGAAAAGAGCATGAATAGCTAAAACAGTTCTCAACAAAAGGAGTAAGATGTGAAGTATCACTCTTCCAGACTTTAAACTTTATACAAGGCTACAGTAACCAAAACAGCCTGATACTGGTACAAGAATAGATAACATGGAGCAATGGAACATGATAAAGAATATGGAAGCAAAAACTTGATCTCCCAACCAACCCATCCTTGACAAAGCACCAATAACAACCATAGGAGAAAAGAGAACATATTTAGCAAATGGTGCTGGGAAAACTGGCTGACCACAGACAGAAAAATGAAACTAGACTCCTACCTATTGCCATATACAAAAATCAACTCCAAATGTATGTCTCCTCCTACCTAATTTAAACTGGATCTATGTGTGTCCTGTCAAGTCTCTGATACACCCCACTTGAAACTGTTTGGGCCTGGGCATTTTTAGAGCAGAAGTGAAGCAGAACTGAGTTCTTTATTATTTACTCTGCCAACTTTCTAAAATTCTACTCCTGGTCTCAATTCTCAAAACTTTTGAGTCTACATCAAATATTTGCTTCTGCGTGACACGCAAAAACCAGTAAGCCTCTTTCCTCCCTAAACTCTGAACTATTGGAGAAAGAAGGACAAGAAATGACAAATGAAGACCAAGCAAATCTCACATTTATTACAGCAAAGGTTAAGTTAAAGGATAAAAAAGTCAAATGGGTTTACTAAATCAATCTCCAATTTAGATAAATCCACAGCCCAGCCACAGGGGAAACTTTCTTCTTAGAGGACCAGAAAGGAACTCTGGTTTCCACGGCAGTATACTCCCAAGAGAAAGAAGAGAGGAAAGGGATGTTGAGCAAAGCAGACTAGTTTATGTTTCATTTCCCCTGGATGCAGAGAAAGCAAAAAGGCAGAGAGAGGTTGGGAAAGACTAAAGAGCACCCACCCGAAGGAAGGACATGGCCAGAGTGGAGAAAAAACATTCTCTGCTATGTTTTCATTGGCTATTATTTTGTTTTGCTTTATTTTCTTTTTCTTTAATGCTTAACTCATTGGACTTTATTATAAAATTTATAGTCAACAGGTCAACAGTGACTTTTCCTTTGAGGAAAAAAATACTTTAGTAGAACAGTTTTTATCCCACATTTACTTGAACATTCTTCAGCCACTCTTCCTTTTCAGAGTCTTTCACAGCTTTTATCCCCAAGAGACTCTGAAATGACTGGGAAGATACATCAGTTAGGGTTAGAATTGTGGCGTGTTTCAGAAAATTCACATGAATAGTTGCTTTTATAAAGAAAGCACACACATTCCAATCTCCTAAATAGAAGACACCATAAGGAATCCAGGCCCTTCCAGTCTCTGCTCCCCTATCCCTAGCATGTAGCCCTTGTTTTAAAATTTCAAGATGGTTAAGAACTCCAACCATCACATCTGTTTCTTGGAGAGAAATAGGAAAAAGGAACAAGGAAGGACAAAAAGTAGGTGAAAGCCATGTTGCCGACATCTTCTGTAGAGTTTTCCTTGTAAAGACACCATGTTCTTTCTACTTATTTTTTCATAGACAGTTAATTGGTGACAAGGCCCCACTTAATGAAGGGTAGGAAAGTTGGGAAATGTAGTCTTTCTGTTAGGTGTATAAATAAAATAGAGACTCAGTTCCTAAAGAAGAAGAAGAGAATGAATTTTGACATAGACGATAATTAGTTTGTCACAGAATAAATTAAATTAACATTAAAGCTACTTTGTTACCAGGGCTAAAATTTCAATCATTCCGAATTATATCCAGTTATCTTCCTAATGTACCACATCAGAAGTTTTCCAATGAGATTAAAAGAAGACAGTAAGAAACTCTGATAATAAAAGCTGAAATAATTATGAAGACAAAGTGAAAAAGCTTTCCCCCAATTTTGCCCGATAATATAGAACATCGAGGTTATCTAAGAAGAGAAGGGTAACTGGCAAGTGTTTGAGTTTAGCCTCATCAGAATGCTAGCAAGTTTCACAGAATCCATGACCTGTAAGTTTAAATTCAACTGGGAGAAACCTATAGCTAGATATTAATTTTGGCACTGAACATTTAACATATGGGGTGGGGGGGACAGTGAGAGTCTCTTATGTCTACTATACCCTCTCTCAGAGAGTGGCTCTTGAGAAAGTTTATGAATGGTGATGAACACAGCAATGTGGGCTTATTGTGTGCTTTTTTCCCACTCAAATCAGTATATTCCCAAATCTCTTACCTTCTTTCTTCTGAGCATTGAGACCCTAGCATCTGGCGTGGCATTTGGGGTAGAGTTTGTTTAATAATACAGCTGCCACTATTTCTTGTGAATCCATGTCTTAGTCCTGTACTCATTTGTTACTGCCTCTGACTTTTTAAAGAATTACTGAGGACTAAGAAAGCTGCCTCTTAAGACATGTTTTCTATTTGATCTTTATATTTGTTACACCTTGTAAACCACCTTCTGAGCTGAATTGAAAGTTTCTGTACAGAAGCTGCTGTAGATGTTTCAATTGCACAGACTCCTGTTTCTGCAGACCTCGTCATTCATCCATCTTTGATTTTCATAGTTTTGGGGAATGTTCCAACAAAGCAGAGGCAGTGCCTGCAGACCCAGTTATAGTAACAAAACCTTGAACCACACCCAGCAATTACTAGAGTAGATCCTAAGTCAGTGGATAAGGTGCATTAAATTAAGAATTGTCCTTCCAGACTTTCTTTTGGGTCCTGAATTCAGAATGGAATTTTAAACAGCCAATCTCATGCTACTTACCTAAGTCTCTCTCACAGATGAAGCTTTGCCTTACTTGTGCTTGTTTAGGAAAAGCTCTACTTGCAACATTTTGAACACTGAAGACACCTATATCATTGCTTTTTAAAAGTGATTTTTGCTGAGGTCCATATTCTGGCTCTTACACTTGATTCTCTTATGCTTACTGAGTTCCTGGTGTCTTGACCTCTACTTGTCAGGCTACCTGCACCTGCCCATTGGCCAATGTCCAAGCATGCCTTATAAGATCATGTGACTGGCTTATAAAATGTTTTTCAGACTGTAGCTGTTGAACTCTAATGGCACAACTGACCACTCAGAAGCTTTGTTATTCTGCTTATATTTTGCTAAAGTAATTATTGATTTAAAAAATAATTTTAAAATAATTATTTATTTAAAAAATAATTTTCATCTATGATTCTTTTTTTTAAAGTAGAATTTATTTAGAGGACAGAAAAGCTCCCACAGTGGGAGGGGACCTGAGAGGGTTGCCCCATCTAGGATTTTTATGGTTTGAGGTTTTACATTTAAGTCTTTCATCCATTTTGAGTTGATGTATGCATATGGTGATAGGTAGGGGTCCAGTTTCATTCTGCATGTGGTCAGCCAGTTTTCCCAGGATTATTTGCTAAATATGGTCTCCTTTCCTCAGTGATTGTTTTTGGTAGCAGAGTTGGTTGACAGACCGTGTTTTTACTTCTGAAAGCTCTGTCCTGCTCCATTGGTCTATATGTCTATTCTTATACCAATACCAGGTTGTTTTAGCTACTGTAGCATTATAATAAAGTTTAAAGTCTGGAAGTGTGATATCTCCTGCTTAGTTCCTTTTGCTGAGGATTGTTTTGGCTATTCGTGCTCTTTTCTGTTTCCATATGAATTTCTGTATTGTTGTTTCCAGGTCTGAGAAAAATGATGCTGGTAATGTGAGGGGTATTGCATTAAATCTGTAGATTGCCTTGGGTAGGATAGAAATCTTGACAATACTGAGTCTTCCAAATCATGAGCAAGGAGTGTTTTCCCATTTGTCTGTATCATCTTTGATTTATTTGAGCAGTGTTTTGTAGTTTTCATTGTAAAGGTCTTTCACTACTTTGGTTAGGTGGATGCCAAGGTAATTTTTCTTTTTTTGTGTGACTGTTGTGAATGAAATAGGAAATACCCTTATGCACATCAGAGTAGGCAATAAATTCTTGACCAAGTCCCCCAAACCAAACACCATAAAAGCTAAGATAGACAAGTGGGGCCCCATCAAATTGAAAAGCTTTTGCACAGCAAAATAAACCAATAGGAGAGTAAAGAGACAACCCAGAGAATGGGAGAAAATATTTGCAAATTATGCATCTGACAAAGGCCTAACATCCAGGATCTACAAGGAACTCAAATGAAGTGAAAGGAAAAAGGAAAAAAGCAAACAACCCCATTAAAAAGTAGGCAAAGGACATGAACAGACACTTCTCAAAAGAAGACATACAAGCAGCCAACAGATATATGAAAAAATGCTCAGCCTCACTAATACTCAGAGAAATGCAAATCAGATCTACAATGTGATACCACCTAACTCTGGTAAAGATAGTTTTCATTCATCATTCAAAAACAACAGACACTGGCATGGATGCAGTGAAAAGGAGACACTTCTACACTGTTGGTGAGAGTGCAAGCTAGTTCTACCTCTTTGGAAAGCAGTGTGGTGATTCCCAAAAAGAACTAAAAGTTGGGCCTGGTCAAGATGGCAGCGACATAGGTGGAACTGTGAGATTCTCCGAATGTGAGTTCCCCAAAAAGTCTCTTGCTTCCCTTCCCCCACCCACTCATCCACAGCCAGACGCATCAGTCTGAGGCCCAGGGACCCTCGGTCCCACGCAGGGCCAGCTATTGCATCCCTGGTTGCTCCCTTGCAGGTAGGAAATCTCGGGTCTCAGCTCCCTCCCTGACTACAACACTCCCAGACTGAGCCCCTGATCACCCGGGGAGGCTCTGGGCACCCGCCCCTAAGAGAAGCTGATTCCATTTCTGACTGAAATACGCTGGGAACAATCCAGGACCACCTTTGCCACTGAAGCTTCTTTGGAGCTTTGGAGTTCTGAATTCCAGAGCTCTAACTCCAGATAGAGCGCCAGTGGTGCAGCTGACCCCCCAGGGCCTCTTCGGCCACTTTCCAGGCAAAGACTTGCATTGCCCTGCCCACCTACAAGCAGGCTCCACCTCGGTTCCCAAGGAAGCATCACTAAATGGAAGACAAAGCCACTCCCCTGGGAACTAAGCAGCAGCCGTCTCAGGTTACAGCTCAGAAGAAGAAAACCAAGCTTCAGTAATTGGAGCTCTCCACATTGAAAATAAGGGGAGAGGCCAAAGAGCAGAGATGAACAGATTTTAGACACTCAGGAAAGACCCCAGAGCTAGTCTGGTTTTTTACTTTGACTTTTCATTCATCACTTTGACTGTTAGTTTTGCTCACTTCTGTTTGTTTAATGACTTACACTATCTGTTTGTGTTAGGCAAAATGCATCAAAAGACATGATTTTTTTTGGTCTGCCTTTCTATAGCTACAAGTATTCTTTAGGGAATTTTCTTTACTCACTTCTCTCTGGCATTGTGTCTCTTTTTCACCTCTTAGTTAGTATGTATGGCTGTCTTCCCTCTCACTCTTCTCTCTTTCTAACTTCCTATTGAGCCTCCCCTTCTTCCACTACTTCGCTCTTTTGTCCCTCCTTTTATTCCAGGCACCAAACCTACATTCTGCTGCACAGAAAGATTGTAAGATGGTGGGAAATAGGTTCCAGTAAGGAAGAACAGGATTTACACAAGCAAAGCAAAAGCAACCTCACCCTCCCTGAAAAACAGAATTAAAGAAGGGGAAGGAAAGCAGGAGAGAGAGAGAAATCTACACAAATGAAGAAAAACCAAAAGAAGAATATGGGTCTCTCCCAGACCCCCGGGAAGGCAGACACTGAGAAAACTGACCTCAGAGTGCAAACAATGAAGAGCCCCCAAAATGACTGGTTTCAAACTACAAACCTAGATATCAAGACAATAATGGAAAGATTAAAAAGGATTGAAGAGAGTCAAGAAGAAACTAGAAAGGAGCTGATAACTGAGATAACAGCAATAAAGAATACTGTGAATGAAA
>CAUYQG010092666.1:0-33634 GCA_963574415.1 Tarsius wallacei
TGCCTGAGCCCGCGGGTTCGAGACCCGCCTGGGCAAGCAAGACCTCATCTCTACAATAAATCAAAAAATTAGCCGGGCGTGGTAGCGCGCGCCTGTAGTTCCAGCTACGTGGAAGGCTGAGGCGGAAGGATCGCCGGAGCCCAGCGGGTCGAGGCTGCGATGGCCGGGAGCGGCCACTGCACTCCAGTCTTGGTGACAGAGTGAGACTCCAACTCAAAAAAAAAAAAAAAAAAAAAAAGACTATAGCTGACATAGATAGTGAAAACGCTGATGGATATGGGCAGAGTAAGTTGAAAAGCTTCTGGAAGGGATTCACTATTCTAGATGCTATTAACAACATGCATGATTCATGGAAGAGGATCAAATGCCAACTTGAACAGATGTTTGGAAGAGGTTAGTTCCTATCCTTTACAAATGAAGCCTGAAGATTTGATTGAATTGCTGTAGTCTCATGACAAAACCTCAATGGATGAAGAATTGCTTTATTTTATTTTTTATTTTCATTTTTGCATTAGAGATGGGATCTCACTATGTTGCCCAGGCTGATCACAAACTCCCAGCCTCAAGCGATTCTCTCACCTTAGCCTCCCAAAGCACTGGGGCCATAGGTGTGAGCCACCATGCCCTGCCAAGTTCTTTCTCATGGATGAGTAAAGACAGCAACTTCTTGAGATGGAATTCACTCTTATAGATTCTGTGAATTTTTGATAATGACATAAAAAAATTTAGAATATTGCATAAACTTAGTTGATAAAGCAGCAAAAGGCTTTGAGAAAATGAACTCCAGTTTTGAAAAAGTTCTACTATAGGTGAAATGCTATGAAACAGCATCAAACACTACAGAGAAATCTTTCATGAAAAAAAGAATCAAATTCATGTGGAAATTCACTGTTGTCTTATTTTTAAAAATTGCTACAGCCATCCCAACCCACAGCAATCACCGACCTGATGAGTTCCCAGCCATAAAATAGCAGCAAAAAGTTTACAAATTTACTGAAGACAAAGATGATCATTGGCATTTTTAAAGACAATAAAGTATTTTTAAATTAATATATATAAATTTTTAGACATAATGTTATTTTATACTTAATAAACTATGGTATAGTGTAAACATAACTTCATTGGTAGACCAAAAACTTTGTATAGCCTATTCTATTGTGATGTGTTTTATTGTGGTGGTATGAAAACAAGCTGGTAATATCTCTAAGGTATGCCTGTGACATTACTTATTTTATTTAGTTTTTTTTTAATCCAGAGGGCTTTATGCATGTTATCTTATTTAGATCTCATTAACATTGTCAATATTAATTAGAACAGAAATGAATATCCCCATTGTATACATAATGACACATATGTTCCAAGATTTTGAGGGCTTGTTGAATCTTCACAGACATCAAATGATTGAATATACTTAAATTTATGACCCCTGCCTTCCAATTCTACCCCTGGGTCCCTTGCATACATTGCACCATAATATTTGTTTTTCCCAAATTAAAACTCTTGTTTGTCTTGTCTAAGAACTGCTCTGAACCTGAAGGCAGGTTCCTTTTGCTTTTTTCAGTCTCTACCAAGAGCATGCCTTTAAGTTCAAGGGGAAATCCATCTGATGAATAGGTTTACTCTAAGGTCTGAAGGGCTCAAAAGACTAACAAACATGTTAACCCTCCCAAGAGTATGTTTATTTTAATGCAGAGTTTTCAACAGTTTCAGATAGTGTGATGAAATATGGAGGCTTGATATATTTTTGGAGGGAGCTTGCCTCACAATTCCTAAGAGGACTCCATCTGAGCAGCTGAATGGTTTTACAACGACTAAAGCAAAGTTCATGGCAGCACTTTGGGGTATAAATCCATGTTGCACAAGATCCTGCTGCTAGGATGAAGTTGACTGTATCTCAGAAAAATTCCCATGAGCTCTGCCACTATAATCATATGATTCTACCGTTCTCCCACCTAATATTTCGCATTTTTACATTCAATGTTCTTTCGTGTATAATGTTTGAACAAATTTCAGCCAAATAACAGCAAATTGAATTTGTTCATTTACTTACATTAAAAGATTCCAAATAATGAATAGACTATTATTTTTAAAAAGAGAAATCAGAAGAAATATATTTTTACTGAGCCATGCTGAAAGATATTTTAAAAATCAGCAAATTCTGGCATCGGAACACAATACCTGCTATGTTCTCTGTATGTGGTTGCATATTTAATGCATTGAATATCTGTGATCTAGTAACACTAGAATGAGAAATCAGGTAGAATTGACAAATGTGGTCAAAGACAAAAATAACTGGTGTTCACTGAACACTCTTATGAGTTGGGTAATGTGCTAAGCACTTCACAAATATTATGTTGTACAAACCTCTTAAAAACTATGAGATGGGTTCTATTACTACCCCACTTTTATAGATGAGGAAGTCAAGGTTTGGAGAGTTGAATTAACTTGCTCAAGAGGCAGACCATAAAGTCAAGTATGTCTAAGTGACTGTAAAGTTTATTTTTTCATGTACTCTGTCATATAAACTTACAAGGAAAAATAGCATGAAAGGTGATGGCGATTAGTTTCAGGCCCATTTTTAAACGAACAAGAATGAAATTACACTCTTAGAATACTGCCTTCACCCTGTATAGGGAGCTATCCATGGTGCTTCAAATCCAAAATAAAATAAAACACATGTAAGAGTAAGACTTTGGCATTCAGTTGATTTCCACAAAGGGCAAGTCCTCTGTATCTTACTAGTAGACCAAGCTCTTGGTTTAAATTTTCTGGTATAAGACTAAAAGTGAGAAATAGTTTAGCTGAAACAAGGTAGCAAGAGAAACAGCCTGGCAAACAAATCTTGGCATGGAATCTGATGGTGGTGTTATATTTGTGTAAGCCTTATTGAATGTGGCAAAAATCTGCACGTGGGTTTGCAGGAGCTCCATGGCTTGCTCATACTTCCTGCTTGTTCTGCGCTAAGAACTTCATTCTGGCTATTTTCCTAGTGGAAGCCAACCTCATTCCTCACTTTATTTTAAAATTCAAAAGCACTCATTTTTCAGACTCCAGCTTAAAGATGCCTCTGGCAGTTGACTTTTGGCAATGATCATCTTTATTCAAATCCTTCAGTACCTTGAGTCAAGTTTAGCCACATAAGCTTTATATTTTATTGTCTCATACTGTAAATGCTAAGAATATAAGCTCCTTAAAGACAGGGGTCGTTTTTCTTTCTCTCTTCCCTTTTACATGTCTATTAGTAATTCTATGCATAAGAGTAAACACTCACTTACCTGAGAATAAGCACAATGTTTTTAGAAGTTATTTACTAAATATGAAAACAAGCCACAAGATTCATTCAAAGGAGAGTTGGCAATTAGGCAGTTAAAATCTCAGATGTCACTACAAACATAGCTTAGGATAAAACTTAAAGACTGACATTAATAACATTAGCAAGGCATAAAGTACAGAAAGTCAAGTATGCTGTCACTGGAAATACAAAATGGTTAAAGTGGTGCAACTGTTTTATCAAAAATATCTCAATTTTGTGTAAAACCAAGCATGCATCTACTTTGCAACCTATAATTTCCACTACTAGATATTTGCCCAAGGGAAATAAAAATGTATTTCCAGAAAGACTTTTAGCTGAATGTTTACAGCAGTTTTATTCACAGTAGTAAAAAACCAGAAACAACTTGGTTGTCCAAAGTACAATGGATAAACAAACTGTAGTGTGTATCTTGGAAACCTTATGCTAAGCGGAGGGAGTCTTACACAAATAGCTTAATAGATGAGCCCATTTATATAAATCCCTAAAACAGGCAAACCTGATTTGTAGTGGAAAAATAATTACAATAATGGTTGCTTCTGAGCTATGGGGGTGGAGATTTATTGAAAGAGCATATGAGGAAACTTCTTGGGGTGATGGCAGCATTCTGTATGTTTGGGTTGCATGTATGTATGCTTTGTCTCAACTCATTGAGTAATGCCCAAACAATACATACATTTTATTGCATATAGTTTTACATTAAAGTAATAAATCCTGAGATCTAGTTAATAAGATGCACAATAAGGTATTTGCATAGATGTCTTCGACTTTCATGAAATTTATCAAAAGATAAAATGGATTGATGGGTAATAGAGTGATGCATCGATACATAGATAGTTGATGAAACAAGGAGAGTCAATTGTGAATTATAGAATCTAGGTGGTAGATATTTGAATATTCATGGCAAAATTCTTTCAGTTTTCAATGTAATTGAAATGTCAATGAAAAAATGTTGGAAACAAAGTCAATATAGACATATATGAACATCTCAGACATTCATTGATAAGGTGAGATTAAAAGGTTCATTTTGATCTTACTCATGAATGAAAAAGGAATCATTAAAGATTTGAGACTGTTCTGACAATCAATAGATATAACCCTTTATATACCAACATATATCTCTATGTACTTTATATATATCTCAAAATCTATTTGAAATTCAAAGAGAAATTGATAGAAGCAAAATTGTCATTGAATATTTTGGCAAACCCCTCAGACCAGAAATAGGTATCTGAGGAAGATTCTTATCTTAACCTATGCTTGCATTCAAAGCCTGTTCTTCTTCCTGCCTTCACTTTGAATTATACTGTTGTAGCTTATGGACTACCTAAGTTGAAATTGTCTGAAATACAAACTAAACTTACAGATTTCAAGAACCACTCTATTAGTCTCCAAGGAGCTAAGTTCAGAAACCTGTTTCCCTAGCAATTCTTATGTCCTTGGAGCTTAGCCTGTCTCTTGCGGCAAATAAGGAGATAAAATTTCCTATGCTTATGCATCAGAGATTTTGGTTGAGAAGGAGTGCCACCAACTGTCAGCTTAGGTCATTTACCAGTCAGCAATGTTACATTTATAACTCTGAGTGTAAAAAAAGCGAGGGGATGGAAACAGAAAGGAGAGAAACAATTGGTGGATACAGGGGCAAAAAGCAAAAAAAAAATTATTTATGGAGTGTTCTCTGACTGGTGGGTGACTGATAGCATGTGCCTACGGGAAATAGACTGATAAGATACATTTAACTCCCACACTTAGTAAATACCTGGTGTAATTGGGAAGACATAGTCACCACTCTGCAAGGATCCATTCTGAGAAAAATGCTTTCACATACTCTAAAATAATTCATAAACTAATGAGAAATAAAAACCTATCTTAGTACCTTTTGGCTGCTATAGCAAAGTAACATAGATTGGGTAGCTTATAACCAATACAAATTTGTTTCTCACAGTTTGGGAGACTAGAAGTTAGCGGCCAGCATGGTTGGTCTCTGGTGAGGGCCTTGCAGTATGTATCTTCACATAGCAGTAAGAGAGTGAGAGAGCTCTCTGGGGTCCCTTATATATAGGCACTGATTCCATCTGGGTGCGTTCTCCATCCTAATTACCTTCCAAAGAGCTCAGGGCTCTCCTACTAATCCCATCACATGGGGGTTAGGATGTCAACATAAGAATCCTGAGAGGACACAAATATTCAGCTCACAATGAGAACGGCGGGCAAGGGGATAAAAGAAGAAGGGAAGGAAAGAAAGAAGGAAGGAAAACAGGAAAAATAAGAGAGGAGGAAGGAAGTAGCCTTTGAAACTGACGTGAATGCTTGGTCAAGCATGCACAAGTATTGTTCCATCTAATTATTCCCCTGGTTAATTTCTCAGGTCTCCCACCTGTTCTTTCAACAGAAAATCTAGGACCTATGGAGAGTTGGATGAGGTCAGCTGACTCATGGTCCTCCTTGCTGCCACATCGCATCACTGTTGATGTTGACACTTGCTCTGCTCCACATAACGGCAGACCTGTGTGCTCTGAGTAGAGAATGCCTGCATGAGACAAATTCCTACAAGTCTTTGGAAAAGGATTAACTCAATCCCTCAGCCAAGGCTTACAAACTAGCTGCCTGTGGGCCAAATCTAACCCATGGAAGTGGTTTATTGGACAATACACATTCCATGGCTAGCATTATTGCTCTGTTTTACACATAACTGGATACAAACCTTTATATTGCCTGTCTGGAGGATGGATGTGTGTGTATCATAATCCTGGTCCCAATGTTAGGTTTAATCAGAGAAGAATCATGCTTTGACTCCTAGCTATGAATCTCTCCAAACTTGGCATCTTCAGATAACACACAGCCAGTTCTCAGAACTCTCCCCAGAAATAGAGCACCCTTTACGTCTCTTCTCAGACATCTACACTAGGCGCTTAGGGCTTTTTTCCATTTGATCTCTTGACACAGAAAAGGCTTGAGTAAATCCCCTTTCTTGAACAATAGGACTGCCCCGACAATATCGACCACACTTCTGAGAGCAGTTATCCTCTGTGGCCACAAGTGTCCTCAGGCACCCTCCTGGGTCTGTGGTAGAGAGGTGCTCATGTTCAACGACTCAAATCAAAGTCAATTTCCTAGCATTTCTTCTTACTAGAGAATATTATCATTGGCTGGGTTGCCTACAATCATATAGATATAAACTGTTACCTATGACACCAAGTCCTAGAGTGACATATTAGTAGATCTAATAAAATTATTCTTACTTACTGTTTCATGGGCCAGTGAGTCTTTGGTACAGAATATACTATCGAGTTGTCAGATTTTTAAAAAATTTGTCAAGTTAGCACATTTTTAAAAATCTCTTATGACTATCATTTTATGAGGCTATTTATAAGCACTTCTGTGATGAATAGCACCATAATAAACTGTTAGGTACAACGGCAAGTATATCCTTAGGGTGAATTCCTACAATTAGAATTTTATATCTGTATTACTGCTTTGTTATATTTTCTAGCTAATCATTATTGTTATAATACAGTTATGCAGTTATTGATTCTTTCCTTTATTTTCTAACTGGCTGACTTTCTAACAATCTTATAAGATAATGGTTTTTGAGCTAGAAGTCACGAATGAGTTTACAAAGTCTCCCAGACGCCCTGAGGTCGCATTTTGAGAAACATGAGTGTAGTGTCCCTATTCGTTGTTTTCTTTTTAGAGTCATTTTTTACCATCACTTAATCTATGATCCCTTCGGGTTGGGAAAGATGATCTGTGAGGTGCACCGTTGTGCAAGGAAGAATGAACACCTGTTGTTTTCCCCCACCGCACTCAGGTGAAGATCACACTATTTAAGTTTGACTAAAGTCATTCTAGACTAGCATTTATTTGTTTCTATTAGGGTGAATGTCTTTTCTTAATCTTCCAGGTTTTATGGGGAGAGATTTTATCCAGACAATTTAAGTAATTGCAATTTAGAATGTGGCATGTCTACCTTGCCAGTTGTTGTAGACGTTCTCCCTATCACCCTTCCTGCATCCTCCAACCGTCCCTCCTCTCTGGGGCCAGCTACCTACAATATGTGTTCATTTAATCTACCTCTGTGTCCTGTAATTCTTACAGGGACCTGCCCTTAAAGGGATGCCCCTGGTTTTTCAGAGCTGCTCGTGAAGTGGTAGAAAAGTTTAGTTCTGTGATTCAATATTGGGGTTTACAACATTGCCGCACCACCAATGCACATTTTTAAACAATTTGGCCAGAAGCAAAGTTGATGTTTTTTGTCTTCATCTGCCTGGCAGCCTTGATGGCCTCTTAATTAGTTCCAAACTTAGTCGGGATAAGAGGTCTTAGTTCTCCCACCCTTTGAATCACCAATAACGTGTATGAAATTCTCTATACATACAGCCAATTTTGAGAATAGTGTGTTAGATTTTGGGGAAGGATTGAGAGTTGAATCAATGGGAAAAACAGACCAAACATACTAGAATTTATAATGTGAACTCTAGCAAAATTGCTGAGTGGGTCTGTAGAGAAGCAATATTAGAAAAATAGGAGAAACTCCTTGGAGGATAAGAATTTCAACAAGTACTTTAAAGCAAAGAGGACTTTCGACAGCAAAACAGATAAAAAAGGGGGCCAAATTTTAGGTCCCAAAAGTTCTAGAGATTCCATTTGTTTAACAAAGAGTTACCAGAAGAATCAGCTGACAAAGTAAACACATTTATTTTTAGTATTTGAAACCCAGGGATTGACTGACCCTCCCTGAAAATTTAACTGCCCTGTGCCCTGGCAGTGTTTTAACAATACACTTTGCACTTGCATATACTTTATATAAGCTACTTGTTGGGCTTGTATGATGCACAAACATCCTGACTTTACAGCTACGAATTGTGCTTATAGTTCAAAATACACCTAGGCTTCCAACAATTCTTGAGGCAGTATTCTAAAAGGCCACAAGATGGGGGTATTTCTGCATACAAGCAAATCCTTAAAGAACTTCACAAGCTTTGCTTTAACCAATGATGTTAACAGCTACATTTACTAAAATTAAGTGACATAAAAGAATTAACTTCTCTGTTTCACCAGCCACATATCAAGAACTCAACAGCTAAAATTGGATACTGGTTACTCTACTGGACAGTGTAGAATATAACATTTTCATTTCCGTAGACTTTTCTAATGATTTTTAAAATTAGTATTTTTTGATTTTTATTTTAAAAGGTTGGCGACTTTAGAGGATGCCGATTCATCCTAGAAATTTATAATACTGAACAAGTGAAAACATTTTAAATGGTTAGTAACAGAATATTGATCATCTAAATTGTGACATAAAGACATAGTAGTCTTACATAGTCATTAAGAATAATGTTTTCTTAGAATGTGGAGAATGCTCATAGTTTAAAAAAACTGTTTTTTCGAGTTAGAGTCTCACTCTTGTCACCCAGGCTGGAGTGCAGTGGCATGCTCATGGCCACCACAGCCTTGACCTCCTGGGCTCAGGCGATCCTTCGGCCTCAGTTTTCCAAGTAGCTGGAACTACAGATGCATGCCACCACTCCCGACTAGTTTTTGTGATTTATTGTAGAGACAAGGTCTTACCAAGTTGTCCAGGCTGGTCTCGAACCCCCAGGCTTAGGCAATCCTCTCGCCTTGGCATCACAAAGTGCTGGGATTACAGGCTGAGCCACTGTGCCTGGCCCATAGTTTAACTTTAAAGACATAAAAAAGGAAGTAAAAGTGTTCATAAATAAATACATATATGAGATATACGATATAGGTGAAATTATGGAGGGTTTTATTTTAGTCTTTGAATTTTCCTTTATTCCCTGTTTTTCTAAAATCCAGGAAAAAAAAATCAATAAAAAAGATGCCATAAAACAGTGCAAAACTTTATAACTTGAACAAAAGCTAAAATAAGTTTTGGAAGATTTTGGTAATTCTCTTTTTAAAAAATATTAACGTGAATACACTCATATGCTTAAATCATCTGCATAATTATAATCACCAATGCAGTTTTCAAGGTCAGTGATCCCAAGACCACGAGGGCAGCTGATTATCCTCTGCATTCTCTCGGTGGTGCTAAAGTAATTTCACACCTGAACCTAATGTTACCCTCTCCTCTCAACATTGCAAAGCTAACTGGGAAAACATTTTACATTGCCAGAAGCATTCTGAGTGAGTCTGTTCAATGTTCCTGTTGCTGCCTGTTGACACACAAACGTTCTTTTCTCACTGGCTCTTACAGAAATAGTTTGAAATTAATGAAGAATCTAGTACCTGGCTTATGAAAGAAAACTCAGACTCTACCGGACTCCTTTGCTTTGTTTCTCCCTTTCTTGCCTTCAGGCAAGTTGAGGGATGTCCTGGACTCAGCAGACAGCCAGCCTTGATGGTGCTGGTGGACTTGGTTGAGATCTGAGCCTCACCAATTTCTGGCCTTCCGCCTTATATTCTCTAAGCTACAGTCTTACTATCTCTAAAATGAGGGAAACGTGAGGGACTCTTGTGGGATTGCAGCACTTTACATAAAGTGCCAGAATCATAGGAGTAAGTTTGATTTTTTAAGTTTTCCTGCAGTTAGAGGCTCATTCAATGAATAATCCTTTTTTTCTTCTTTCATCAGATGTTTTCATCATGTGCTGTGTACCAGCTATGTGGTACCACACACTGGAGTTAAACAGGCAAACAACAGTGTGTGCCCTTAAAAGTGCAGTGTCCAGGCCAGGGAGAGAGAAAGTAGGAATGAAGCAGGCAGGCTTTCAGAATGAGATTTTATGTTTATCTGGCTGAGTCAGGCTATGTTTAATATTTGTGTAGCCGTAGGTGTCATAGGCTTCGATTTACTCTAGAGTCCTTGTTTTTGTCTCCCTGTTGTCTTCGGATTACCTTAAGAACTCCTTAAATAGAACCTTTTTTTTTTTAGCTCTCCCCGTTGTAATCCACTCTTAGTTTATGTGCTGGAAAATGTCATACCCAGAGGCAATGGTGGGGAAATGAAAAGTTTCTTTACTAAATTGAAAAGGTAGAGTGTGAAAGGTGAGATTTAAACAACAAAAAACACATGAATGCCTCTCAAGAAGATGAGATTTGAAGGGTATTTAAAAGAAATGTAAGACCTGGAAATTGATGAGCTCAAACGCTTGGTATACACCTACTCTTGAAAAGTCTCTGCATACTCTCAGTTTTGAATTCAGTCTTTGACTCTACATTTGAGAAGCTTTGGGTGGATAGGAAGCGGAAGCAGAGCCTCTGGTAATTTGGGGGAGAAAATAAGGCAATTGAGAAGATAAAGCTACAGTGCTTCATTTTCTCTCCCCTCAGAGGGGAGAGGGAGGACATTAGAAACACCTGGGATGGTACTGGGGGGGGGGAGTGAGCAAGTCGCATTCTCCCTTCAGAATGTTGGTGGAGCGGAAGGGGATTCTGGGAGCCTCTAGAAAAGGCATTGCATGTCCTCACTTGCTTTAGGTGATCAGAATCAGTAGCAGGTAGCTGGAGAGGTAACTTGGTGTAGGGCTTGAGAGAACTGATCAGGATAGCCACCCTGAAGTAGAGACCAGAGGTGATACAAAGACCGTGCCCCTACTGCAAGGAAAATCAAGGAATAACAAAATATCTTCTCCTCTCATACCATATAGCACCAACCAAAAGAGATGGAGTCAATAAAAAGAGAGGATTCAATTGATAGGGCTGAACCAAGATTAATAGAGTGGGCTAAATATTTTTCTCCTCACCCCTTCCTTATACCATATGTATGTATGTTTGTGTATGTGTTGGGGGAAGGTCACTCAAGAGAAAGATCAAATCAGTTCAGCTAGAAAGAAATAAATGAACTATGTTTCCTGTGCACATTTAAATATAGTGAGTACATGTGCTATTCTAATGCATATTTTGTACTCATATACACTTATTATATCTAATTTTTTTCTTTTAGTTAACATTTTTTTCTGAAATTATTGGTTTTTTAGGGAAAAACTCTTACTATTATACTTTCAAATACTTTGGAAACCTGATATATATATAAAACATTGTGGGAAACGTTGACTGATCCTGGATTCCTGCTATGAAGTGGAGACCTGATATCTGCTTAAAAAAATTAAAAATCTGCTAACAACAAACAAACAAACAAGAAACCAACCAACAAACAAAACCAAGGCAGCTTGACTCTGTAATCCCAGATTGGCCACGTAGTGTACTCATATCTCTTCTGGTAGAAACAGCTGATGGTCATAATTCCTGTCACCAACCTCTGTGACTCTACAACATACAAACAAAAATGCACACATGCACATATACACAGACACAGACTACCAAGAAAATCTGTTGATCAGGCAAAAGACAGATTTTAAACTTCTTGCAGCTAAGGAGTATATCCCTTTAATAGAATTAGCAGAGTCTCAAAAGGAGTAATGCAAGAAAGGATTTTTATGGATAGAGATGGATGATTTTAAGTCAAGCCTTGCATGGCAGGAAACTGATGTAGTTGAGAAACTTGTGATAAGAAAGCTTTGCATAGGTGGATTAGTGAGGGTCTTCAAGTGAATTTTGAGGAGCAATCTTCGAGTCTCTTAAATAAGAAATTTTAATTGCTTCACAGTCCTATCCTCTAGGGTCGGGTATTTTCTAGTGCATCTATCTACAAACATAGGAGAGTGTTCCTGGTCCCAGTATTGTTTCAGTTCTCATTAGTGTTAAAAGGCAAATTTCAGACAAAGGTAAAATCATGACTTCTATTGATTTAAAAATAAACATGTGTGCAGGTAGTTTTTTTATAGAGTGACTTGAGTTCTTCTGGGTATATTCCCAGTAGGGGGATTGCAGGGTCGTGTGGAAGGTCGATTTTTAGATCTTTTGGGAATCACCACACTGCTTTCCACAGAGGCTGTACTAGTTTACACTCCCACATGATAATTTTAAATGTCTTAATTAATAAATTCTGGCTAGGCACTGGCAAAAAAAAAGAGGACAAGAGCAGGCCATTAAGATGAGGGAGTTGGGCAACCCCCTTGGGTTCCCTCTCACTGTGGAAGCTTTTCTGTTTTCCCATAAATCCGGCCTTCTCAAAACAAAGCAAAATAAAACAAAAACAAAAAAATGTGTTAAGTATTATATTTTACTCACTTAATGAAAGAGCCAGGCAGATGTTTTAACAAGTTTAAAATGAAAAAGAAAGAGGACAAATATATATGGAGTAAATAAATTGAATTCCACACAAAGGCAAAACTGTTTTTTCCACTAGAGGGAGGGAAATCAATCAGAACTCCACTGGATTGGACAGAATTTGCATCTATCAACTTACAAAGAGTCATAAACTAGCTTAAAGACAATAAAAAGTTGGGATCTGATAACCCAGAATGATGCACCATATGTATACAATGTATAGTTTTCTATTGAAACACAGCTTTTCTCTACTTTAGCATTGGGATATTTCGCGTTAGTTCACATCTACTGAGGTTTATTATCAGGCGTCCTTTGCGTTTCCTTCACATCCACGTGAGTGTCGCTGCCTAGTGCGTTGATGAGGGTATTTCTACCATCTATCTCTGACATACCCATCTAGTCTCTGTCAGAGAAGGAAATAAGATTAATGTAAGAGCGCTCATTGCTGACGAACCCATATTTCCATTTCTCTGCCATCATAAATTAAACTTTAATTTATTGTCACAGCCCAGGTTTCAATGGCAGATTGTGACAGCTAACTCACAGCCATACTGAGAAGGAAAAAAACGAAGAAGGCCCCGGACTAAAGCCAAATATCCTCATGAACACACACACGCACACAAAAGTTTAAAAGGAAATGTGTAGCTTGACTGACAGCCAAGATTCAGCTGGAAGTGTAAAAGAAGTATCCACCGGGAACAGCAATCACACCATGTTCACCTCAAATCACATAGCCAGTTAGCCACAGAGTTCGGATGGTGGCCTAATTCCAAGTACATGCATTTCCCAGCTTATCTTTTACATTCTTTTCCCTTGCTTTTTTTAAAAGCCTGATATACTCCATACTAACAAGAACAGATTTAGCTGAAAGGTTTATTCTAATGATTAGATCAGCCTGCTTCTAGCCAACATATCTTATTTCATCTAGGTGAGATATATTTCATCCCCAACCATGAGCCCATAATTTGAGAATCTTGATATCTGTTTAAAAAATTAAAATATCATTCATTTGCATCAATTATAGAACCCATCCTATTTAAAACTTGTGAAAGATAAAATGCTCAAGATAATTAAGGAGATAATCTTATTCAGGCGATTGCAATTGGAGGAAGGCTCATTAATGATGAACATTTTTTTTTTAAGTTGGAGTCTCACTCTGTCGCATAGACTGGAGTGCAGTGGTATGTTCCCGGCCACCACAACCTCGACCTGCTGGGCTCTGGCGAGCTTTCTGCCTCAACCTTCCAAGTAACTGGAACTACAGGCACGTGCTCCCACGCCCGGCTAATTTTTTATTTATTGTAGAGATGAGGTCTCGCCAAGTTCTCTGGGTGGGTCTCGAACCCGCGGGCTCAGGCAATCCACTCACCTCGGCCTCCCAAAGCCCTGGGATTACAGGCTGAGCCACCGAGCCCGGCCCAGTGATGAACATTTTTTTAAAAAAGGAAAGTGGCCTGGAGATTTATAGAGGTAGGTAGACAAGGGAGTCAGTCATATGCATCACCTTCAAGCTATGGGAGTCATGAGGAAGAATGGGCACTCGTCTTACTTTGGGATATGAGAGAGCAGAGTAATCCTTTGTGGTTATCTACTTTCCCAGAACCCAGAAAGACAGGGGAATTTTTAAGCTATCTGATTGTTTCTGAGCTCACGGGGCTCAGGTCAAGTTCAATGTTGTTGCCGCTCCAATTTTTCTCTCTACCCCAAGTTCTTAAAGGAAAACCTCACAGAACACTGTATTTCTGCTGAAGACATCACAGTCCTAATGTTTTCCACAGTCTCTTCTGATGGTCTTGTCATCAGTGAGGTTTTGGAAGTGGGCAACGGCCAGCAAATCTGACAAATGAAAAAATATGTGTTTGTTTTGCCACAGACTGGATGCAGTTGACTGACTGGCGATATCAGGTCTGCAGGAACCCAGTTCTCTCTAAGAAGCCCCCAACCACCACCACTTACTCTTCATGCCCAGGCCAGAAATTTTCTTTACAAATGTTCATGCTTAGTTCTCTGTCTTATCATTCATTCCATCCTGTTCTAGAAATCTGTGGCATTTTGGGGGGTGTAAGGGGAATAAGGGTTGGTAATTTGGGCTGCAGATCTAAATGAGACCAGCTGTAGCCAAAACTTTTTAGAGACTCATATTTCCATTCTGTTCAATGCCAAGACCAATTTTCTTGCAGTTATTTGAAGGTGGAAGGAAAATGGGGTTTACTTTTGGTTCTTTGTTACTTTAAGATGTAGCTTTATGTGGTTCTATCTTTAGAGAAGTGGTCTCCTATCAGACAACCTAGGTGGAATCTGGACTCTGGATTGCATTTTCTGCCTTCAAGAATTCTGTAGTCATATCCAAGGAAACATTCAAAACTGATATTCAGTTTAGCCTGTTTTGCAAATATCCTCAGGACAAAAGTAGTTGTCATGCTCAGATTTCATTTAGATCTTGTCATAATAATTTCTTACCATGTTGTCATCTCTTTGATGCTTTTTAATATATAGATAGCATTTTATAGATAGGGTCACTTTCTGTTGGCCAACTTGGAGTGCAGTGGTGAATTCCTGGGTTCAAGTGATCTTTCTACTTCAGCCTCCCAAGTAGCTAGAACTACAGGCACATCACGCCTGGCTAATTAAAAAAAAATTGTAGAGATGGGGTTTTGCTGCATTGCCCAGGCTGGTCTGTAGCACCTGGCCTTAAGCATTCCTTCCACTTTGGTTTCCCAAACTGCTAGGATTATAGGCGTGAGCCACCACATCTAGCAAGTGAAATATTTTTAACAGGATATCTGGAATTTTGAGATTTCCATCAGAGAATTGGTCCAAACAATAAACTCTACCTTGTTACCACAAATGGAAACTCCATTGGACCCTCCAAAGGAAGAGATGTAATACCATCACTGACTCTCAGGATACTTTTGGTTGCAAAAAAACCCCCAAACTCCAAACCAATCAAAAAGCATAACTCATATTATCTTGCACCATAACTGACCCAGGAGTTAGAGTGGTCTTTGGGAGTAGTTTGACAAAGGCTCTGTCCTTATTTCATTATGATTTTCTTGATTCTGCCTTTTTTGGGTACATTGACTTCATTCTCCAGTTGGCTTTATGAGGTGGGTGCCAAAAGACACTCATACTAAATTTTCCTTGCTCATAGTGATGGGGAAAGGATGGTTTCCTCCAACGAACACAGACCTTATCACTGTGTCTGGAGGATTTAATTACTATTGTTAGTTAAGTTCATCTAGGGTCCTCCTTAAGCTGCGAAGTATCATGACAACTCATAAAACAAAGCTGTTCTATAAAGAAGAATATTCAGAAGTTAACCAAAATGGCAGAAGAAGCAGAGTAGAAGAGTAAGGCAATTTTAGAAGCTTGAAGTGTCACACAAATGAGTGAAAGGAACAAAAGAGTACATAAAGAGGACACTGGAACTGACAAAGATTGATCTCACGATTTTGCTGGGACTGGCCTTGTTTATTCTTACTTGAATATTTTAAAAATTCATTCATTGAAAGCTATTGACCCTGAAGCTCCAAATCATAGAGCTCTATTTCTTTGTCTATTTAAAGTCACTTGTCAAGTTCTTTAAAAAAAAATTAAAACATTATTATAAAGAAAGCATTTTCCTTAATTACTACATGTACACTCAACACTGGGTGATCTTCAGGTTGTGTCATAGATTTGGGCACTTTCTGGGTAAAAGGTCCAGTTCTGAAATGCCTGAGTCTAGAAATTCCATAAAATACACAAATAAATATCTGGTCAATGAGTGAACAAGGAAGCCAGGAATCATTAATAAAGCAGACACTCCACTCTTGGTGTTTTCACAATTTGATGACTGTTTTTAAAGGAGGACTTAACCCTTTCCATTGATTTTCAGCTTCTCAGGATTATTAATAGTAGAGATGGGGTTTTGCTGCATTGAAATCTTTTGAAATCTAATGGGAGAAAAATAGGAAAGGGGTGGGCATTCAAATACTGTGCAGTGGATCTATCAAGAGACCTGAGACAAATCATTTCATCTTTCTGAACAAGTTTCTATCTCTAGAAACTAAAATGATTGATGTGTTTTTATGTCCAAAGTTAGATCGTTTTTGACTTTTTCAGGGTGTATGGAATAGTATCAGTGCAAAATTTTTATGGGCAAGTTTTCTCTATTTTGTTCAACCTTTCTGGTCTGATACGCTACCAAGCAATGGGGAAAATGGTTTTGCTATCAATGAAGGTTGCCATGGGAAACTGGGCCCTATGCTTAATGAGCACCTGGGTTTTCTCATCAGTTCAGACTTTCCTGTTGAAAAGTGAATTACTGTGATGAGCTCTTATACATGCAGTCAAGCTGAAGAAATGGGAACAACATGCTGGTTAACTAGAGAATCCTCTGTATCTTAACAATCTTGTTTATGTCTATACTCTGAAGTTTTTGGGACCTAAATATTTCATTGCCTCTCAAAGGGGCTGTTCTAGCAGTCTATTGTTGAGTAACAGAACACTGCAAACTTAACAGCATAAAAAAAACAATGACTGCTTGTTATTATCTTTCACAGTTCTGTGAGTTAAACAGACTTAGGTAGGTAGTTTTTTGCTCAGGAGCTAATTCATTTTGAAGTTTATTTTTGTTGTTATTGCTTTTTTCTTTCTCATGTACTGGGAAGATTCAGATATCCGGAAGCTGGAACATCTGGGATACCCCAAGACCCTAGCATTTCTCCATGTGATCTCTCTAGCATGGTATGTTCAGGCTAGCCATTTTTTTTTTACATGGAAGTTTCAGTCTTCAACAGTACCTGTGCTGAGAAAGAGACATGAAGAAGCGATATGACTTTCTACAACGCAGCATCTTAAGTCAGCAGTGTCACTTCCGTTGCGTCTTATTATTTTGGAGAATTGAGTCATTGAAAGACATATTCAAGAGAGAAAAGTTAAACTCCACCTTTTGATGGTTAGTGCTATAGTTTGAATTTTCCTATTATCTAGTTTAAATTTATGTATTGGAAACTTAATCCCCAGTGCAGCGGTGTTGGGAGGTGTTTAGGCAATTAGGGCTTCACCCTCATGAGTGAATTAAAGTCATCATAAAAAGGCATTTATATTGTGATAAAGGGTTTGGTCTCTTCTGCTCTTCTGCCATGTGAGAAAATAGCATTTCTTCTCTCTGAAAGACACAGCATTCAAGGCATCATCTTGGAAGCAGAATGCATTCTTTACAAGGCAACAAAACTTGCTGATACCTTCATCTTGGACTTCCCAACCTCTTGAGCTGTGAGAACTAAATTTCTGTTTTTGTTTTTTATAAATTACTCAGTCTCAAGTATTCTGTTATAGCAGCACACTAAAAGCATTAAGACAATTATAATATCAAACAATTGTAAATATGTTTTAAAATCTCTACAAAGACTCATTTCATCATGAGCAATTTATTTCTTTGACTTTAGTATCTCATATTTAAAGCAAAACAACTGCTGGAATTAGAAAGAGCTTCATTTATTGTCAGTTTCTTATTTCATTAGAAAGTAGCCCACTGAATCCATAAAAATTAAGCACTGGAAACATTTAGGTCAAAAAACAAACTCCCTGTGAAGGAGGAAAAGGAAGACTTACCAGAGCATAACAAAAGAAACAAAGTGGCTGGGGCAAAAAACAACTACCAAAAAGCAAAATAAAGGGAATGTTAGCATGGCATTCTTGAGCTCCAGCATTTAATGTGCCACCAGCCCTCAGTGTGACTTTGGTTGACAGGTCACTTCCCCAATGGAACCTCTGTGTCCTCGTTTGTAAAGTACAATATTGAACTAGGTAATTTCTAAGACCCCCCCTTGGTCCTGATATTCTGGAATCCCATTATTATTGCTTTAAATGTTGAAACATTCCTTAATAGGCAAGAAATAGAAAGTTTTAACCCTTGACCATTAATAGCATCTGTGCCAACATTAAATGGGTTGAGATTAATTCCTGATGATAAAAGACACACCATAGCCAGGGATGTCAGCAGGGGTGATGGGAAGAGACAGCTAGCAAGTTTTGTACAACCTAGATGAGACAGAAAAGAACAAATGACCTCTGTGGTCCTTCATTGGAAAAAAGGTAGTCTAAAAACATCACGTTGCTATTCTTTGATGCACAGATACTGCTGCCCAGTTTCATCATATTAAAGGCAAATGTTACTAATGTAAGAGCCCTGGTTAGTGCTTTGGCTAACAAAGGGAGGATCCCAAGGTTTGATAATCCTTTGTTTATCCATGTTTGCCCTTTAACAAATTTCTGAACTTGTCAAGTGCAAAAAAAAAATTTGTGTTATTTGTTGAAAACTTATGCATTGTCTATGGCACAACCTTCTGGGAAGCCTGACTGATTCCAGCGACTGATCATTGTCTTTAAGCTATTTTGCACCTCTTTTTAAGTTGCAGGTAATGGATGGCTATGCAAACTCCATCTTGTCCTGCAGTTTCCATTGACTTTTCTCCCCACTGGGGAAAAAGTCTTTCCCCCTCCATTTGTTATTCGATTCCTTGACTCCAAATGTTTGTGCTTTTTGACATTTCCTTTGAAGTAAAATCTTTAAAGTATGCTCACTTTTACATTTATATGACAGTCAGGATTTTGCCATTTTCTGAACATTATCTTTTCATTAGGTTGGACTTGAACTTAGTTTGAAATAATGACTGGAGAGAGATTTAAACTGCTCTCCCTTAGAAATGAATAGGAGTTTGTAGATTTGGGGGATGGAAATGAACTTTCAAAGAGAAGAAAACAAACAATCCCAGAGCTATGGGAAGCAGATGGAGAGCCCAAGCATCAGGACCACCTGTGGGGCAGAGGAGGGGTGGCAATGGAGGTAGGGAAAGGAGGGAGGAGCGTGAAGAGTGAGGAAGATGACTGAGAAGGCCACCAAGGAGAGACTCTACAGAACAGAGGGAGTTAAAGAACTCTAAGGGCACTCTGGGCTATGATTAAACTATGGTGACGGCTATGCTACAGGACCGGATTTTACTACTTCAAGACTTGGATAATAAGCTACTTACTCCAAAGCTTTGCTTTCGTATGCTTTAGGGGATGAAATACAGAGATGTTTTCTTCCATGTCGGAAGCCAAGTGAGAATAGTGTCTGGGCCGTATGATGGAAGAGATGCAGTTCTTGACTACAACTAGTCAAGAAAAATCAAACAGAAAACCATGAGTCCTCTCATCTCCAAAATTTATGGAAATGCTGAAAGAGATTTACCTAGTACAAGGGCTGTGATATTGAACTATTCTACAGTAAAATTAAAGAAAATAGTGACCTCGAAATTTAAAAGATGTGTTGATATCTAGGCAGTTAAAATATAGGTTACAGACCGGGTTTGGTGGCTTAGCTTTGGGAGACTGAGGTGAGTAGATTGCCGGAGCCCGTGGGTTCAAGACCTGCCTAGGAAACTTAGCAAGACCTCATCTCTACAATAAATCAAAAAATTAGCCGGGTGTGGTAGCGCCTGCCTGTAGTTCTGGGTACTTGGAAGGCTGAGGCTGGAGAATTGCCAGAGCCCAGCAGATCGAGGCTGTGGTGGCCAAGAGTGTGGTGGCCAGGAGTCTGGGCGATAGAGTGAGACTCCAACTAAAAAAAATAAAAATAAAAAATAAATAAAAAATAAAATTTAGGTTACAGGAGTAAGGGGCTTATGATTCCAATATGGTACATCCAACAACCTTTCTTCTGAGGACAATATAAAAAATGCTAGAATTTTATTTTTAAAAATCGACTTGACTGTATTAAGAAACTAAGAGCGTTGTGAAGAATGACTGAGTTAGGTTCCAGGATAGATTGAAATGCAGAAAGGTAAGTGTGTTGAAATATCTCTTGCCCTGGGGACACCAGATTATTCCAGAAAATGAATAAGAACTGTACCTTTAATAGTCTCCCAGGACTGGGGTGTCAAAATTGGAGTGAAACTATTGTGCTTTAGATTGGACCCTAAAGATTGAAGCTCCAGAAACCAGAATAAACTGGAAACTAACCAGTTCTAGCACTGCAGCCTAGATTCCAGTCATTGGAGACCTAGAAAAGTTCACTATTTTAAATTGGTTTAGAGTAACCAAATTGTTGCTAGCTCAGGCATTTGGTGGAAACAAACAAAATTCTCTCTGGAGGAAAAGCACCATCTTAAACATCAAGTTTTTTGTATCACTAGTTTTTATGATATAGTTTCCTAGGAAACTAGCAAAAGAAGAGGACTTCCTTGATTTGAGAAATGGTATCCACAAAAACCAAAACAAACCCAAATAACTTTAGCAAAATTATATTAAGTGGCGTAAGGTTGTATCAGTTATAAACTTAATTATTTGTGGCTTAAATTGATTGGGGTTTATTGGTCTTGCGTAATCAGAGGTCTGGAAGCAGGTTGCTGCTGGCCTTAGTCTGGTGGTTCAGGAAAGTCAGGACCAGTGTCTCTGTGATTCTTTAAAGAGCGTAGGATCACGTGACAATTAGAAATACAGATTTTGCCACCGGGCAGCTTTGGTTTGAATCTTAACTTCACTACTTTTTACTCATGTGATTTTGAGTGAGCCTTGCCACTCAGTCTTTCTGTTTGTAAAATAATGGAAACAGTACCTATCTTCAGAATAATTGCAATGACTGAAAGGGTAAATATAGTTCTCATTTAGAACACACTGTGCATGAAGCAAGTGCTATATGAGCATTAGCTATTGCTACTGCCACCCCACCAAATTCATATGTTGAAGCTCTAACCCCCAATGTGATAGTATTTGGAAATGGAGCCTTTGGAGGTAATTCAGCTTAGGTAAGGCGTGAGGGTGGGACCTTTTGATGGGATTATTGCCATCATAAGTGAAGACCAGGGAGTGTTCTCTTTCTCTCTCAATCTTTCTTTGTCACATAAAGACACAGTGAGAAGACTGCTGTCCACAAGCCAGGAACAGGACCCTTACCAGAAAACAAATTGGTTGACATCTTGATCTTATACTTCTCAAACTTCAGAACTGTCAGAAATAAATGTTTGTTGTTTATGTATTTTGCATGGTATTTTGCTGTCTATGGTATTTTGCTGGAATAGAATGAGTAGATAAATACAAATGTTCTTAATAATTTTTCTTAATGATGGTCATTTTATGGCCACAAGATCACAAAGTGGCTGCTAAATACAAGTAATTACATGTACATTCCACCTACAAAAAGGGAGAAAGGAATAGGAAAAGAGCCATGGCAGTTTTCGTGACTGTTTTTGAAAGTAAATACTTTCCTAAATATCACACGTAAAAAAAGTTTCTTTACATTTCTGAGGGCAAATCTGAGGCCAATCCAAACCAGATAAATGATGAGTTATCATTATTTCATTTACAGGGTCAGGAATCGGGAACTCTGCATTTACCCAAACACCTGAAGGTTTGTTGACAGGGAGGGGTGATGCAGGGAAAGAACACAGAGTAGGCAGATGACAATGTCCGACACACATGTTGTATGTCTGTCTTTGCCCCGTATGGAAGCATTTGGCTTCCGTGAAAAAGTGGGCACTGTCAAGAGCACTCCTTTCCTAGAAGACGGATTCTCATTTTATGGGAGCTATTTTGCATCTCTGTAAATAATAGATAACTGATAACAACACAGACTAATTCTTGCCTATAGTCATACAAATAAGATTGGTTTGCTTTCATTTGGATACTCACTTCAATATTCCTGAAACAGGAATCTGTCTGTGCTTTACATTAACCTTTGAACTGAGTGTAACATCATACCAGTTTCCTCGTGAATAAATTAAATAAAAATCTTTGGCATGTTAATCTTTTCATATCTGTATGAGTCATGATTTTTCTTTTTCCTTATATTTTAACAGTCAGAAAACTATAAGTCTCATAGATGCCATTGATGCTTTGTTTACTTGTTTGTTTTTAGTCTCAGGTGCCAATATCATGCCTAAAACATATTAGTAGCTTAACTAATATTTGATAAATGAATGGATGGATAGATGAGAGGTGTCAGTTAACTAAAAAGCAAAAGAGCTCTATTGAAGAATTACTATTCATTAAACACCTATAATTGATGAGAATATCTCTTAAGAATATACAGTTATCTTGCTCTTTTAAATTTGTTACCTAAAAGTAATGTTCTATGCAAACCTCCTCAGAAAAAGCCACTCCTCAAATACCTAACATGCGTTTATTATTGAAGATGAATGTTTTTGTGATTCCTGTTTATGAATTAGTTTTTGAATTAGATTCCTGGAGGGAAGTTCATATAGTTTGTAAATGGAATATGGTTTCTTGCCGTTATTTTTGTCATTGTTAAGTTTAGATTAGCTTTCTTTTTATTGTAAAAGCAATTCACACTTGTTTTAGCCAAATATTTAAAAATATACAAGGGAAAATTTAATATTACCTTTCTCAAGTTAGTAACATTCAGGTTACCAGAGATAACATTTTGGTATATATCCTTTCATGCCTTTTTCTAGAGACTGGAGCTAGGATTTGTTTTAAATTTTTTGCACCCTCATTATCTAAGTGTGTTCTTTATCAGATTTGTTACAATAATTTAACCCCGGTTTTCTTATATGTAAAAAAAAAGATAAAAACCCATCTGGCAAGGTTGGTGCAGGGATCACATAAGATGATGTAAGTAAAACACACAACGCACAATGTCATCATGGACGATCAAGAAAAATGAATAGTCAACAACATAAAAAAAGAGATGAAACTCAAACATTTTGGAGTGCAAGCAGACTTTTTCTTCTGAATCTGTCTAGATTTGCAGATACTATTTTACATTGTAAAAAGATGCAAGGCAGTGAGTGACTGAATATACAAGTGAACAATGGACATATAGTCACATGTGGTGATAGAATCCTGAGTCACAACCTCAGCAGCAAAAAGTTCTGAAAGTCAAACTACACCTCTATAAGCTATTGGCCCAGTGCAGTCAAGACTCAGTCAATGACTAGTGACTGCCCTATATTTTGCCCTGGCTTCCCGTTGTGGACCAACCCAAAAAAGTCAACCATACTCTTCAAACTAATCGAATAAAATACTCCACTTTGTGTTTGCTTCCTCCAGCTTCCCTGCTTGTCATTCTAAAGCTTACCCATTCTCTTGCTGCCTGCCTTTGAGTCTCTGCCAAATGTAACTGCTGGTGGCTGACTCTTTTGCTATAGCAAGCTCTGAATAAATAGTCTCTGTTTGTTCTAATTTGGGTGCTCTTTATTTACTTCCATGCTGTGTATATCTTGGTTGTGGGCACACAGGAGAAGATCATGAAGTGATTTACAACACGTTGCATGTTTCCAGGTTCAAATAAATGATCACAAAAGTTTTTGTTAAGGGCTAGTGTCATGGAAGGATGAGAAAAACAGATCCAGAGGAAAAGAAGCCAACTTTGCAAGAATGCAAAAAAGAATCTGAAAAGGATGGATGCTGATGGCACCATTTCATTCTTTTGCTCTACAAATATATCCAAAAGAGATGCTGGGAAGAGAAAAAGAAGTATGCATCTCTAAACAATAATTCTACAAAACAAAATGAAACTGAAAACAAAACAGCTGATTGCACAAATGTTTGACCCCAAGCAGCCTCTCTAGGCAATCTTTGTGGGTCTTCCCTGAAATAGTGGAATTTCAACTTCCACACAGTGTAATATATTTGCTTTGCAGATAAATTGAACACATTGGCATACAAGGTAAAACCTTCTGAAAAAATTCAGATAAATCTCAACAAAGCTCTTAATGCTATTCAATTCTTTACTCAGAAGCAGAATAGTGATCAAGTATGAGATACTCCCTGGCAATTGTATAAAAAGATACTGCTCAAAGATAATTTTAAGAAAAAAGAAAAATTAGACTCTCATATTGATTGAACACATGTTAAGGATTTTATTTTTCTCACATAATATGAAGGAACTAGGTAGAAGTTATAACATGTTCAAAGGAAAAGTCACGACAGCACAGACCTGGGTAAAAGAAATGGTGATAGGAATTACAAATGGTACCAAGCTGGTTTTTACATGGGCAGGATGATTGTGGGATGGGGAAAAAGACAAGTCACTGCTGGACAGGTGAATATCTGACTTCCTACACATTCTATCATGCCAGTTTTTTAAAAGGCCTGAGAGGAATGAATTTCAGACTCCAGATACTTAAAACTCAGTCCATCCTTTCTTCTACTCCACTTCTGCATGTTTATTTCAAGCTAATTATTTACCTTTTATATGTGAAGCTTAGAATGTTCCTTCAGTGTTATTTATTGATTTGATTCCACATGCTGGGTTTTGTTTTCAGAGTTGACAAAACCTGCTCCTTCAGCAATTACATTACCCACCCCTTCAGAGATGTGTGTCAGAAACATGATGGGAGGTAAATGTTTAGAATGCGTCTGTTGAGATCCCTGGGATGGGAAAGTGCTGAGGATACCTGCTGGTATGACAATGTCTAATTTTCATTCTTCTTCTCATTCTGCAATGTTAACAGTGTTAGTTTTCTGGTCTAAAACAGGGAGCATTGCAAGCTCTTTAGGTTAGGAGGATAACACTGAGGAGGGTCAGGATTATCTGTGGTGGGAAGGCAAGTGTGTAAAAACTTTGTTCCTGTTAAAACCTAATCAGCTAAAGACCACAAGAATCAAGCTTTTAGTTGAACAAAATCAGATTTAATCACTCAATGCGGTGAGGTCGGGCACCCCAAAAGGACAATAAGAAGCTGACTGAAAGGGAGGAGGGAAATATCTTTGGTCAGTTTTGAGTTTCTGATGAGGTATTCTGAGGAGGGTCGCACTTCTGCATCAGGTGCTATTTCTAAGGTAGAATTAGGAGAAGCAGCAACTAGGAATTCGGTGCTGCCATAATGTGAGAGGTTTAGCAACTGGGTATCCCCAGTAAGGGATATGAGAGAATTGGGTATTTCCCAGAAAGATCAGAGGGTCCAGAGGCATCGTTGGTAAGAAAGCAATTGTCATTCAAAGGTGGGGTCCTTTTGGCTTTAAAGACTTCTCAGAAGGCTCTTCAAAGAAAGCACTTCAATACTAATGTATGCCAATTGGGTTACTTTCCAATGATGGCAATTCCGTGTGACTGTGTTGGCCTCATTCCCTAGGCAGGGCTTGAAAGAATCCTAAAGAACAAAGAGAGCTTTCACAGTGCTGCCTGAGGTTGTGGGGTTGCAGAAAAGGAACCAAATCCTCTGAGAAACTGTGAACAAAAAACTAACATTTCGGATTCCACTGCCAAACATAATCCCCCAGTGTCTCAAAAACGGTTGTGTTTCAAAAAGCAAATTAAATGTTTTGTCAGACACTGAATTTCTCCGGATGTGGAAAGTAGAGGCAGCCTGAGGGTCCAGTGACAGCTAAAGATGGAGCTTGTATCTACAGGGCAAGAAGCTCTAACTTTGCCACAGTTTGGGACTTGGGACTTAACTGACCTGAAAGTTTGGGCACCCATCCTGGAGTTTAGCAGTGGACTGCAGATACGCCATTAACATTATATCACCGGAGTTACACTGAAGTGTGCTATAACCTATTTGTTACTTCCACTCCATTTGGGGGATTGGGTGTGTCCAGCAGAGAGAAGACCAATAATGTGGGATAAGCCCGTGATTGGTTCTGGGTCCTCAGGAACCAGTAAAAACCATATTCATCTAGGGCAGCCGGAATGAGAGGATATGACATTCACAAGTCTATCTCAGGCCCCTTCCTCCTTTAGGAGATGAAGAACTTGACCTAGAGGCAGCTTCTTGCAGTCCTGTGAAAGACCCTGCTGTATCCACCTTTCTTATCAACTCAGATTGCCTTCTGTCAGCAGCAGTTTTATTCACAGTAGCACAAAGATCCTTTCAGTCTTCTTGTATCTGTGCTTAAAAATACCAGCTGAGCAAACACTAAAGATTCCAAGTTATCCTTTGAAGTTAGGCTTGTGAAGGATGGAAATATTCGCCAATAAATTCTGTTCACGTCTTGGAATATATAACATCCAAGCTCAGCATGAAGGACGGGATATCTGATATAGAAAAACAATACCCATAAAGTTGCCATCATACATATAAAATTGACAAAACATTTCCCATTAGTTACCATAATAACAAAAATTGCAACAGCATACTCTGTGTGCAAAGCATAGCCTTAAGCCATTTACATGTGTTAAATCATTTAATCCTCAAAACTTCCCTCTCAAGTTAGTACCATTATTATCCCGTGAGGCAGATAAGGAAACTGAGACATAGAATACAACTTCTATCAATGAGTGAAATTTCTTTTAATAGAGAAGAAGATTTCTACCAATAGGCCACATCTCATGCTTAGTGTACAGTCACATTCCTTTTAGAGTGAAATTTCATTGTTTTCTGAAGTGACATTTGCACAACTACTTCCCTCAAGAGCTACTAGAGATGCCCTTTTTGAAACCAGGGACCTATGATTTGAAGACCAGAGAGCAATTACAGTCAAGCATAGTTTAACAACGGGTGGGAATTCTGAGAAATGTACTGTTGAGTGGTTTTCGTCGTTGTGTGAACATCATGGAGTTTATTATACAAATTTAGGAGGTAAAGTCTGCCACACACTTAGGCTACATGGTATAACCCACTGCTCCCGGGCTACAAAACTTTAAAGTTTGTTACTGTACTGAATATAGTAATGTATTGTACTGTAACACAGTGGTGTTTGTGTATCTAATCAATTAAAAGGTAAAATAAAATGTAATATTATAATCTTATGGGACCACTGTCATTTATGTATGGAGTTGACCATTGACCAAATGCTATGTGGCACATAACTGTGTGAGGAGCGCTATCTGGCAATATACTGGGAAAGCACTGAAACTGCCACCCACATAAGAATGAATAAATTAAAGTATATTAAAGAGTTAGGTTGTACACGTAGATAAATCTCACAAAAATAATATTGAAGAAAAACGGCCAAATTGCAGAAGAGCTATGATAATGTTTATATACAGTGTAAGATGATAACAAAGTAGTATGAAATGTTGTTAGAAATACATGTAGCAGGAGCCTGGGCAAGATGATGTCAGATCCGGTCAGAGTATGAGAGTCTCTGCATGGGTGAGGGCACACAAAAAAACTAATCTGCATCTGTTTGTGTGTATAAGTGGGTGAGCGAATGCCCAACTGAGGGGAGACATGGGATCAAGTGCCTGGGGCCCCCTGCAGAAATGGCTACACTTTGCCACTGCTGCTCTGAATTTGGCACCCGCTGTGCACAGAAGGATCCACCATTCCCAGGGCATCTCTTGCGAAAAGGTAGAAAAGATCAGCTGGTACATGGCCCACACCACCACCTGTGGCAATAGGCCAGGCACCGGCAGCAGGGACCATGGAAAAAGCATGGGGAGAAAATCTGGAGCTGAGCCACATCAGAGGAAAAACCAGGGACAGCCACCATTTTCTCTGTCCTGAGACTAGGCAGAGACCTGCTTTATCTCACCAAATTCTGAGTTCCTGCATTCTGAGCAGTCTGCATCCTGAGACCAAGGGGTGATCTTCACACTCCTCTGAAATTGACCATTGTTTGCCTAGAGAGGATACTCCAAGTGCATGATACCAGAGAGACAGATGATCCATCCACACACTGGACCAAACACAGACATATGCAATCAGAGTGGGAGACCTAGTGGCAGAAAACTTGAGAGCTTTCCCTGGGAAAATCTGCTGGGGTGAGCTGAACACTAGCAGTAAGGGCCATGGAGGGTATGCAGGAAGGAAACATGAGTCAGCCACCCAAGGAAGCAACAGGGAAAGCCTAGACAGGGATCCAGAGTCTTGCCAGGGGTGCTGAGACCCAGAGACTGGTCATTGCTGAGGAGGGAGAAATAGCTCCGGGCAGAGAAACTGAGCAGACTTTCTAACTCATGGGCAGAGAAACACTCCAGGGCAGCCTCTGTGGAACAGCAGAACTGCATCTTGGGATCAGCTGCTGATCTCTGCATTGCACTGGGACTGCTCTTTGAGACCTTAGAGAACATTGCCCCATACACAAGCCCTGGTGGGTAACAGCAGATGCAGAAGCCCAGACGATCCACCGTCCACCCTGTGCCAGCTGCTGGGCAATAGACACAGACTGTGGAACTAAATGAGGAAGCTAGTGGTGGTATTGGTTTGTTTGTTTGATTATCTCATTTGGTTTCTTTGTTTGTTGGTTGATTTTCTCTTTTCTTTCCTTCTTCTATTTATCTTTCTTTGTTCTTTCCCTGTTTTTTGGGTGTGTGTGTGTTTTCTTTCTTTTTTCCTCTATATTTCCTTCTTCTTTTCCTTTCTCATCCTTTCTCCATTTTTCTCCTTCTCCTCTCTCTTTTCCCTCTTATACCCTGCCTTGGACTCAGGGACTTTGCAAGCATACCAACTGTAAGGTCATATTGTGCAGAGATGGAGAGCAAGTCCCAGCCAGCCCATTCACCAGATAGCAAATATTATGGCCTGCCAAAAGTTTCTGAATCCTTGCAACCACCCCATCACCTTGTAAGTTCTCAAAATTGTAAGGAGAATTTACAATGCTCCAACCCCAGCCCTACTTCATAATTGAACAAATCTGGAGCCCCAGCTCAAGGAAGGACAAAAGGTAGAGCAAATATCAGAAGTGACTGCTTCTCAATTTTTCACCAAGCAACAGAATTAAAGAGAAAAATAGGAAAACTGCTACAAATGGAGAAAAATCAACAAAGAACTTCTGGTAACCAAAACCCCAGCAAAGAGTCAGTGCTAGAAAGAACAGCTACTCAGGTCCAAACAATGGCTATCTCCAAGGACAACAGTAGCCAGAAGGTACTTACAGAGATAAAAAAAAATTATTGAATAGAATGAGTAAAAATCAAGAACTTCATGGGCTAAAATAAACGAAATTTCAACAGAGCAGGACAAATTTAAGAAAGTGTACTTAGAAATAACAGAAATAAAGAACTCCATTCAGGAAATAAATAACAAACTGACATGCATGGGAAGCAGAATTGACCAAGCAGAATAAATAAATCTCAGAGCTGGAAAACCAAAATATGGAATTAATCCCATTTATGAAAATATAGAAAAAAAACTCTAAGAAAGAAGAAACTCTCCAAGAGAAGTATGATTTTATCAAGAAACCAATCCTACTTCTGATCAGAATACCTGAAAGAGAAAGAAACAGAAAACATCCTGGAACAAACATTCCATGAGGTAATTCAAGAAAGTTTCTCTCATCTGGCCAGAGGGATGACTATCATATAAGCACAAGAGACTCAGAAAACCCCTGCAAGACGTCCTGTGAGAAAACCAACCATGAGACACACAGTAATTCACCTACACAAAGTAGGTATAAAAGAAAAAATTCTAAAGGCAGCAAGGGAAAAAGGTCAGACTACATACTGGGGGAGACCAACAGAATTACTGCAGAAACATTATAAGCCAGAAGGGACTGAACCTCAATCTTTGATGTTCTCAAATATAAACAATTTCAACCAAGAATTTCCTGCCCAGCCAAGTTAAGCTTTATCAGTGATGAAGAATTAAAATTCTTCCCAGAGATGCAATCCTTAGAATATGAAGCTTTCAGACCAGCACTACAGGAGATGTTTAGAAAGATGCTCTGCATAAAATAAAAATGAAACAAAAGAAAGACCATATACTTTATAAGACCACAAAGACAGAAGAAGCAGAACACACAGCACAACCACAAAAATGAAAGTACACAAATATATTAACACAAAAGCTAAAAGAAAAAAAAATAGCTTAATCAGAGCCTTATGGCAGGGAGAAACTCTCACATTTCAATTATCAGCCTGAATGTGAATGGAATAAATACAGCACTGAAAAGACATAGAATGGCAACAGCTTAAAAAAAAAAAAGAAAGAAAGAAAGAAAAACACAACCCAACAATATTCTGCCTCCAGGAAACACATCCCATCATAAACAGTGCTCACAACTCATAGTCAGAGAATGGACGACACATTTTCAGGTGAATATCAGACAAAACAACCTTGGGTGAACAGATCACAAAAGAAGGCAAGAACCATGATCTTAATATCAGACAAAACAGCCTTTAAGCCATCAAAAAATTTTAAAGATACGGAAGGACACTACATAATGATAAAAATTTCAAATCATCAACAAGAAATATCTATCCTAAACATATAGGCACCCAACACAAAGATACTAACTCTAAATATCTAACATATATTCACCCAAAAAGATATTGACTCTAACACTACCATAGCTGAGGACTAACAACCCTAGATAGATAATCAAGGCAAAAATCAGCAAAGATATCTGGAACCTCAGCTAAATGTTTACTCAAATGGACTTAATAGATACCTAAGGAGAACTCCACCCAACAACCACAGAATATCCATTCTGCTCATGACCACATAGAACATACTATAAGATTTACCACATCCTTGGCCATAAATCATAAGTCATAAAGCATAAATAGATTTCATAAGAACAAAATATTGCCATGCACCTTCTCAGACCACAGTGGAATAAAAATTGAATCACTACCAACAAAATACCCTCAAAACCCACAAAGACATGAACACTAAAGAGCATAATGCTGAACAACACTGGGGTCAACACAGAAATCAAAAAAGAAATTAAAGGATCCCTGGAAACAAATGAAAATGACAAAACATATTACCAAAGCCTCTGAGATGACATGAAATCAGTACTAAGAGGGGAATCTGTATCTCTGCAAGCACACATCAAGAAAACAAAAAGATCAAAAGTTAACAACCTAACAAATCACCTAAGGGAATTGAAAAGGCCAGAATCCCAGAATCCTAACTTTAGTCCAGTAATCCAGATCACCAAAGTAAAGCCCAGATACAGGATATAGAAGACAAATATCACACAAAAAATAAATGAAACAAAAAACTGATTCTTTGAAAGGATAAACAAGATTGATGAAACCTTAGCCAGAATGACCAAGAAAACAAGAGAGAAAAATCCAAATAAACACAATCAGAAATGCAAAATATCAAGTCACAACTGACTCCAAAGAAATACAAAAGATTATTAGAGATGACTATGCACACCTGTATGGAAACAAACTTGATAACCTAAATGAAATGAATTTTCTGACATCACACTACCTCCCAATGTTGTAACAAGAAGAAATTATGACACTAAATAGACCAATAACAACCCAGGAAATTGCCTCCATCTTGAGAAAACTACCTACCAAAAAAAAAAAAAATTCCTGGACAAGATGACATTCCAGTAGAATTCTACAAAATATATAAGGAGGAGCTGATACCAGTACTATTGAAAGTATTCCAGACAATTGAGAAAGATGGAATTCTCCCCAAATCATTTTATGAAGCTAACAGCACACTGATACCCAAACTGGGTAAAGAGCCAAAAAAGAAAGAGAACTACAGGCCAATATTCCTGATGAACATACATGCTAAAATTCTCAATCAGAGTCTAGCAAATCGGATCCAGCAAAAAATCTCAAAAATTATCCACCATAACCAAGTAGACTTGAATCCCTGGGATGCAGGGCTGGTTCAGCATCCACAAGATCATACATGTAATGAAATATATCAACAAATGTAAAAACAAAAACTGCATGATCATATCACTAAATGCAGAAAAAGCTTTTGATAAAATCCAGCATTTCTTCTTGGTGAAAACCCTTGAACACATAGGCATGGAGGGAACATATCTCAAAATATAAAGAGCCAGCTTTGATTATATCCACAGTCAACATATTGCTAAGCGGACAGAAATTGGAAGCATTTTCCCTGAAAAATGGAATAAGACAAGGTTGTCCGCTCTCACCCCTCCTGTTCAACACAGTGTTGGAAATCTTAGATAGAGCAACCAGACAAGAGAAGTAAATCCGGGGTATCCAAATAGAAAAAAAAGAAGTTAAGCTATCCCTATTTGCTGACAACATGATCCTATACCTTGAAAACCCAAGAGAATCTCTCAAAACCCTCTTTGCTCCGATAAAGACTTTAGCAAAGTCTCAGGGTACAAAATAAATGTGTGAAGGACTACTGCATTCTTACACACCACCAACAACCAGGCAAAGAATATAATAAAAAATATTCCACGCTCATGGGTTGGAAGAATCAACATTGTTAAGATGTCCATCCTAACAAAGACAATCGATAGATTCAACGCAATACACATTAAATTACCAATATCATTCTTCTCAGACCTGGAAATGACAACACAGAAATTCACATGGAAGTATAAAGAACCACAAATAGCCAAAACAATCCTCAGCAAAATGAAACAAAGTGGGAAGTATCACACTTCCAGACTTTAAACATTATTATAAGGCTCCAATAACCAAATCAACCTGGCATTGATTCAAGAACAGGAATACAGACCAACAGAACAGAATAGAGATTCCAGAAACAAACCCTCAAATACTCAACCAAGTCACCTTCAGCAAAGCCTTCAGTGACAACCACTGAGGAGAGGAGAACCTATTCAGTAAATGGTGCTGAGACAACTGGATAGCCACATGCAAAGGATTGAAACAAGACCCCTATCTATCACCATATGCAAAAATAAACTCTAAATGAATCAAAGACCTAAACTTAAAACCTCAAACTATAAGAATCTTAGAAAACTCAAGAGGCACCCTTATGGAAATTGGAATAGGCAATCAATTCCAGATCAAAACACCAAATGCTCATGCCATAAAAGATAAGTGGGATTTCACCGAACTGAAAAGTTTCTGCAAAGCAAAGGAAACCATCAAGCATGGGAGACAGCCCACAGAATGGGAAAAAATACTTGCCAACTGTATAACTGACAAAGGCCTAATATCCAGGATATGCAAAGAACTCAAATGTGCCAAAAGGAAAAAAACAAGCAGTCCTATTAAAATGTGGGCAAACGATATGAATAGACACTTCTCAAAAGAAGACATACCAGCAGCCAACAGATACCTGAAAAAATACTCAGCCTCATTAATCATCAAAGAAAGGCCCGGCTCGGTGGCTCAGCCTGTAATCCCACGCTTTGGGAGGCCGAGGTGAGTGAATTGCCTGAGCCCGCGGGTTCGAGACCTGCCTGGGCAACTTAGTGAGACCTCATCTCTCCAATAAATCAAAAAAATTAGCCGGGCGTGGTAGCGCACACCTGTAGTTCCAGCTACTTGGAAGGCTGAGGTGGAAGGATCACCGGAGCCCAGCAGGTCGAGGCTGTGGTGGCCGGGAGTGGCCACTGCACTCCAGTCTGGGCGACTGAGTGAAACTCCAACTAAAAAAAAATAGTAAA
>CAUYQG010092667.1:0-34447 GCA_963574415.1 Tarsius wallacei
TTTTTGAGTTGGAGTCTCACTCTGTCACCCAGACTGGAGTGCAGTGGCCGCTCCCGGCCACCGCAGCCTCGACCTGCTGGGCTCCGGTGATCCTTCCGCCTCAGCCTTTCAAGTAGCTGGAATTACAGGCGCGCGCTACCACGCCTGGCTAATTTTTTAATTTTATTGTAGAGATGAGGTCTCGCTTGCCCAGGCGGGTCTCGAACCCGCGGGCTCAGGCAATCCACTCACCTCAGCCTCCCAAAGGTGCAGGATTACAGGCTGAGCCACCGAGCCCGGCAGAGTTTTAACAAACTTGGAGAGTATTTGTCATGTAACCACCACCACAATTGAGATATAGAATATTTTTCATCATCCCCAAAAGTTGCTTTATGCCCCTTATAGTCAGTTTTCTCCCCCAGTCTTTGGCAATCACTGATTTGATTTCTCTCTCTGTAGTTTTGCCTTTTCCAGCATGTCATATTAATGGAGTCATGGAGATTCTTCTATTCAACATAATTCTTTTGAAATTTATAAAAATCCATATTGTTGCTTGTGTGTCTCTTCAACAAATGGTGCTAAAACAATTAGACACTCATATGCAAAAAATAAAATAAAACAACTAAAATTGGAATGTAGACCTAAGTATAAGGTCCTAAACTATTCAACTTCAAAAGGAAAACAGGCTTCATGACCTTAGTTAGGTTAGGCAAAATTTTCTTAAGATACAACAGCTGTAAAAGAAAAAAGTGATACATTAGATTTTTATCCTGTTTTTTTAGATTAACTCTGTTTAACATTATCCTTTATTCCCATTTAACATATAATATGTTAGGCAACTATTTTTTAAAAGTTAAAAAAAAAAAAGGCCAGGCTTGGTGGCTCATCCTGTAATCCCAGCACTTTGGGAGGCCGAGGCGAGTGGGTTGCCTGAGCCCACAGGTTCGAGACCCGCCCAGGCAACTTGGCGGGACCATGTCTCTACAATAAATAAAAAAATTAGCTGGGTGCAGTAGCGCGTGCCTGTAGTTCCAGCTACTTGGAAGGCTTGAGGCAGGAGGATCGCCTGAGCCAGCATGTCGCGGCTGCGGTGGCCGGAAACGTGCCACTGCACTCCAGTCTGGGCCACAGAGTGAGACCCCAACTCAAAAATAAAACAAACAAACAAAAAAACTTTATACAACTGTAAAACTACAGTTGTATAATGGCTACCTCCCAACCCCCACCCCAAATGGCCACATCCTAATCCTCAGTGTTAGGTTACCTGGCAAAGGAGAACTACAGTTGCAGATGTAACTAAAATTGTTCATCATCTGACTTTGAAGACAGGAAAAATTATCTTGGGTTGTCTAGGTGAACCCAGTATAAACATAGCAATCATGTGACTAACTCACCTATCTACCTGCTGTTCATCTTCTGACATCAGTACCTATACTTACCTGGTCCTTTGTGATGATGTGGAGTAGACCACCACCCAATCACCTTAATGACCTGCCACCATCAAAGGGGAATATTTAAAAGATTCACCCTCAAGCATGCAGTCACCACTGCCTTACTAAACTCTGGTGTGTCCATGTGGCTCTCTGAGCTACCACCACCATGTAAAAAAAAAAAAAGTGGAGGAGGGAATCTGAATAGGATGCTTGTCCTTCCATATCTTTCTCTATCTTTATACATATGCATATTTTCTCCAAAATTTACTTTTTAAAAATAATGATTACAAAGTTACATTATTTTGTAAGAATTCAAAAATTATAGAAACGTTTAGCTAAGAAGGTAACATTCTTTTATAATTATTCTCTAAATGTCATTGTTAATAGAATTGTGTCTTGACCATCTTTCCATGTCAGTGCATAGATCTGGCTTAGCTTTAAAGATTTTATAGTATTTTTATCCAGTCTTCTTTTAGAAATTTGGCTTTTTCTAATTTTTGCTATTTTATCTATATGTGTGTGAATGCATGTACATTTATGTATGCATGTGTATGTGTGTATTTAACTTTAACAACTGTCTCCTTGTTGCATTTGTTTTTTGTATTTACTTGAGTCAAGGTTCAGAAACACTTGGTTGTTTAAAATTGAATTTCTTTTGTATATAGGAGAAACTTTCTTTTAATGTCTGATAAAAAGTAATATATCATCATTGTAAGCAGTTTCGAAGAATAGAAAGAATAGATAAGAGAATAAGAAATACTTCTGACAACCAGAATCCCAAAATAACCCTTAAAGTTTTTTGTAATGTGTGCAAACTTTTACCCATATGATTGTAATTATATAATTAGATTCCGATTGTAGGATTTTTTTAGTTAGAACTTCACATGCATGGCAGTTGTTACTGGTGAGCTTGGCTGGTACTGTATACTTTTATCTCCTGAGCATGTAACCTAACTTATTTCTCGAGTTGCCTTTTTAAAGAGGTGCAGACATAACTACATAATTTAGATTTTATGATAAATAGGCCTACTCCTAGACTTTCCTCCTCTGTTTCCTCACTCTTTCTAAAGTTAGTCATGATCTCTCACTTTATTTTTGAGTCTTTTTTTTTTTTTTTTTTTTTTTTGAGTTGGAGTCTCACTCTGTCACCCAGAATGGAGTGCAGTGGCACGCTCCCAGCCACTACAGCCTCAACTTGCTGGGCTCTGGCGATCCTTCCGCCTCAGCCTTCCAGGTAGCTGGAATTACAGGCGTGCACTACCACGCCCGGCTAATTTTTGATTTATTGTAGAGATGAGGTCTTGCCAGGTTGCCCAGGCGGGTCTCGAACCCACGGACTCAGGCAATTGACTTACCTCAGCCTCCCAAAGCGCTGGGATTTGAGTCTTTTTTTAGCTTATTTTTCTTAGGTTAAGATCATGAACTTTGAGGTTGGTCCATTCAGGTAATAATTAACACCACAGAAATCCCAAGAAATTAATTCTGAGGTACAGGTATTGGGTGAATATAAAGAAGAAGTAGAGGAAAGCTATAAATAGAACAAAGAAAGTGAGAAACAGGAGTTGGTGGTACTGGAGTGAGCAGTAGAACATCATGTATTGGGAGCATGGGGCTTGCTGTTAGACTTCCTGGGTTCAGTCCACAGCCCAGCCACTACATGTGTAAACTTTAGACAACTACCTAGCCTTTCCAGGCCTCTCTAGTTTTCTCCTTTAGCAGCTAGTAATAGTACTTGCATCACAGGATTGGGTGATGTTCATAACTACTGACATTTGTAAGTGTAGATTCTGAGATCTCAAGACTTAAAACTTTTTTATTTATATAACTTGGAGATTTTTTCCTATCTGTAGTTATAAAGAGTGACTATATAGTGTTCCCTTGTAGGGATAACCCATAAGTATCCTTCAGCTAGTCTCATAGTGGACATTGAAGTTTACACCAGTTATCTGTTGCTGCATAATAAACCACTCTGAGACTCAAGCTTGAAATAACAACCATGGGGTTCGTGACCCGCCTGGGCAACTTGGTGAGACCTCATCTCTACAATAAATTAAAAAATCAGCCGGGCATGGTAGCGCATGCCTTTAATTCCGGCTACTCTGAAGGCTGAGGCGGAAGGATCGCCGGAGCCCAGCAGGTCGAGGCTGCAGTGGCCGGGAGCGTGCCACTGCACTCCAGTCTGGGCGACAGAGTGAGACTCCAACTCAACAAAAAAAAAAGAAAAAGAAATAACAACCATGAGTGCATGGACTCATGAACATTGCCACTGGGTAGGTCTGCAGTCATTTGCTGTCTCCTGCAAGTGAGTGATTTAACATCTTGTAACTGGGTCTCCTCACAGTTGCCTCTCATCCTAAAGTACACTAGACTGGACTTCTCATGATGGTAGGAATATTCCAAAAGACCAAGGTCTCTTGAGACCAGGTCCCTCAGAACAACACATCTGCCATATTCTGTGGTTCAAAGCACATTGCACAGCCAGCCCACATTCAAATGGTGGGGAAATAAATTCTACTGATCAAAGGAATTACAAAGAATTCGTGCCATATATAACTTGTCACTACGTTGTTTTTAGATTTTTATTATGACATATAAATTTATTCATTTAATAAATAGATTTGAGTTTCTGCTCTGTGCTAGCAAGGTTTCTCTAAGGCCCTGGATATAGAACCGGCAATAATAGAGATTAAGAACCTACCTGCAAGTAGCTGATAGTCTAGATTTGTATGAAAATGCCATAAGAAAATGAATGAAAGTTCTCAGGAACTCATGAGATTTAAATTTTCAAGCTGAAACGTTGGAGCTTTTAAGTCTAGTTAATGGGAGTTGACAGAAAAGGAAATTGCAGTGTCTCTTAAATATAGGAAAAGGTGCTCATTTTTACTTGTAGTACAATATATAAACATTAAAAGGTCAGTTTGCTCTTTTTTTTTGAACCCACACTCATCACAATAGCAGACATCAAAAGTTTGACACCCCACTGTGTGGTCAAAGCTGTGGGGTAAACAAAGGTTCTCAGAGACAGTTGATAAAGTGTAAATTGGTTGGATCTCTGGAGGGGGTTGCTGACAATTCTGTCACATCTTTCATTCCAACAATTCTGAGTATTGAACTTTTAAGGCTGCCAACCAAATGGGGGGTGGCATTTAATTTGTTTTTCCTTAATTAAGAGTGAAATTGAATATTTTTTCACATTTGTTGGAAATTTTTAATTGCTGCATCTCTTGAACCACTAGTATTGTAGATTTTTCTTCAAAGGCATCTAAGCTTAGGATTCTCTCCAAAATGACTTCAGTGAGGGGGAAGAAAATTATTATTATTCAGCAGATGGTACTTTGCTAGTTGAATAGCTGTTTAGAAGAAAATTAATTTAAGTCATTACTCACACATTAAAATGCATTCCAAAAGAATTGATAATTAAATACTTTTAAAATTATACCATTACAAACTAACAGTATTTAGCGTATTCAGTATTTTTCTGATCTCTGCATGAAGAAAGACTGTCTTCTCAAGCTTTAAAAACCCAAGAAAACAAACATCAAGGAAAGAGAGTAGAGTTCATCACATGAAAGTTTAAAACTTTAAAAAGATTAGACAGATCAGGTGTGGGCAGTAGACCTACGATCTTCTGAATTGAACCAACAGTTGAAGAATCCAATCCTGACCTGTAGAAGGCAGCAGATCACAGTCGTTATGGTCCTGTGCTCTGGAATAAGCCTCCTGAGTTCACACTAGGGCTCCACCACTTGGAGTTTTGATTTTGGACAAGTTGTGTAACCTCTCTGTTTATTATTTCCTCAGTTCAGACTTGATACAAATTATAGTTCTCACTTCATAGGGTAATTAAGAAGGTTAGGTGAATTATTGGTTATTAGTGATAAATTCAATTCAAGAAAAATCTAAGACCACAGTGTATAAACAAATGAGCGAGGAACAAGAAGACAATTCACAGGAAATAGTGAGATGAGTACAACTATAGGAGAAACTATAGAAGGAGGCTTTTGAGTGATAGCAATTGAGAATTTGGTATAGACTATGTTAAATTTAAGATAACTAGTAGAGCTCGGGTTCTCATGCCTATATCCCAGCATTTTTGATTGGAGGCCAAAATGGGAAAATTGCTTGAGGCCAGGAGTTTGAGAATAGCCTGGGCAACATAGCAAGACCCTATCTCTACAAAAAAATTTGTTTTTAATTTGTTTTTAATTAGTGGCACATGTCTATAGTTCCAGCTGTGGGAGGATTGCTTGAGCTTGTTTGAGATTGCTGTGAGCCATTATTGCACCACTGCACTCCAGCCTGAACAACAAAGCAAGATCTTGTCTCTTATTTTAAAAAATTAACACACCTGTTAGATATCAGAAACAGCCTAAGTGCCAAATGTTAATTAAATCGTTGAGTAAATTATGATAACATCTACTTAAAGGAATACTTTAAAGCCACTAAAAGTGATTTTTACAAAATTTTGATAGCATGGGAAAATACTGATGAGCAATACTTGAGGGAAAATAAAACAGCATTTGTTATATATAGTATGATTTCAGCCATCTAAAAGAAAGTGCATGGAAGATAATTCATCAAAATATGAGCAGTGGTTAAGGGAGCTTGGGTGAGTCATTCAGGCAGACCATAGAGCCAGGTTTGTGGATCAGCTATTTGAGGTTTTTTTAGTTCTGCCTAACAAGCTTGCTGTCCACTTACTGCCTGAAGAAGGACTAATACCTCTTAAAACGGAAAAGACCAGTAGTATTTGGATTTATGGGCACAGCACTTTGGAATCTGGACTTCTTTGTCATTCAGCTTTCCCTTCCTCTGGGCTTTCTTTATTGTCAGTCAGCCTCTTGTGATGGCTGTAAGACCACTAGCAGCTCCTGGTTTGCACTGACTTGTTTCCTGGTAGTTTAAGCCCATGTCTTGGGGCTGAGTCTTATTGCCTCTTTGTGCTCAGCTTGGCTGGTATTCTCATCTCTGACTAGTCATTGTGGTCAAGGGAGCCCAGATGAATGTGACCAAGCCAGTGTCACCATTCCCATAGCACAGCCAGGGAGGACAGGCAAGCCTGAGAGCCCCCCCATCGCAGATACATTTTGATGTGATTAGAGGGGCAGTGGAAACTGACGGCAAAACCAACAGATGACCCTCATAGTGAAGAAAAATGGAAGACTTTTGTTCTTCTTTTCCACTTTTTATTTTTTTAAGTAAGAAATCTGTCTTCATTTCTTAGATAACCTAATATTTGAAAAGCTTACAGACTTTCTATCTTTCATTATCACACAGAATTGTATGTATTTATCTGAAGCTTGGTCACCCTAGGCTCGAGAAATCATGCAAGAGAAAAATAGAAGAATAAGATTATATGAGGGGACCCCCAAAAATGGAATTATTTTTTAGAGAGTGGGTCCTTCATAGTACAGGCCTTCCCTGCTAGGTAAGCCTTCTAGGAACCCATCGGCATCAGTGTGCCAGCTAGCCTTGTTGTTAGAGGCTGCATTCAGCTTCAGTGAAAAAGAATTTTTTTTTAGATTCTTTCAACGTGTTTCCCCTTTTCATGTTAGGTGATTTATGAGCATACCTATCCACATCAGCAGTTTTCAGCAGTTTTTGACCCAAAAAAAGCATCCCTCATGCCCCACCCTCCCTATTCACCCAGTCTTACCCTGAGCAACTCTTCTGTTCCCCTGATGAAAAATGTCCTCAAAGGGAAATGTTTTGCTGATGTGGAAGAGGTGAAACAAAAAAACAGCAGAAACACTAAAAGACATCAGCATTAATGAGTTAAAAAACTTTTCAGCAGTGAAAAGAGCATCTCAACAGGTGTATTGCATCAAATGGAGAGTAGTTTGAAGGTGACTGACATTTAAACATGTTAGAAGAAACATACAAATTTTTATAAATAAATTTCAGGGTGTTTTTTTGGTCCCCCCTCATAAGAAAGTAGAGAACACAAACCTTCAGCAGGCAATGGAATAGGATCCCTTGAAGGATACAGAAAGAATGGACAAAGAAAAGAACTAGTGCCATGTTATCTCACAGAAGCAGAAGATGACATTTTAAGAAAATGTACATACACAGCAGTGTCCATGCAACAGAGAGGCCTAGCAAGATACAGATAGGAAATTGTGGGTTGGTTTCCCAACTAAGGGGTTGGTGGTGACCACCCAGTTGCAGTTGAAACAGTGAGTAGGAATGGGAAGCTTGAAATGGAAAGTGGAGATAGAAACAACTGGTCCACATGAACGGGTTCGCAGGTCTGGTCAAAAGTTGGGGAGCATTGCCTTTGACTTAGAAGAGGGTCTCTTTCTTGACAGTGTCTATAAGAATATGTGTGGATCTGGGCAGGGGCGAGAGTCCAAGAAGATCACTCCTAGGGCTCTCAGTTTTCTCAGCATGTTTAGGAAGCTGTATCGAGAGTAGTGAGGGTCAGTTAGCAGGAAGGGTGTGACTCAAACTGTGAGGGGTGGAATTGTAGACTAGAGGAGGAGTCTGACCAGGGCTTTCCTGAAGCTATTGAGGGCCTTGATGAAACTGAAGATACTGAGTTTTTGTAGCCAATAGTTCTTTTTATTTTTTGAGTCAGAGTCGTACTGTTGTCCAGACTGGGATACAGTGGTTATCTCAGCTTTGACCTGCCAGACTCAGGAGATCATTTTGCCTCAGTTTTCCTAGTAGCAAGAACTACAGGCATGTGCCACCATACCCAGCTAATTTTTTTATTTATTGTAGAGATGAGGTCTCACCAAGTTACCCAAGCTGATTTCGAACCCCTGGGCTCAGGCAATCCTCTTACCTCTTCCTCCCAAAGTGCTGGGATTACGGATGTAAGCCACCACACCCGGCTCACAGTAGTTCTTGATAGTGTGCTTCTTAGACTCCTGAGGTCCCCAGGATCCCTTCAGGGTGTCCATGAGGTTAAAGCTGTTGTCATAGTACTACTAGGATGTTTCTCACACTCCCCTCTGTGCAGCCGTCTGCACTTAGGATACAGGGGCAATGATGAGCAGAGCCCCAGCACCTCAGCCCACGGCAAGGCAGTGTCACTAGAGTGGTTACTGGACTCTGCACCACCACACACTCACAGCTCAAAACCAACACCAGTAAATGTATGCACTTCATTAAATTCATCCTGAGCACTGTATGTGTCTTTATTATTTTCTGTATGGCAAAATGGAAAGTACACTTAGAGCACTTCTGCTGCATACTAAATACAGTGATTTTCTCAGGGAAAGGAGCTTGTATAATTATTTGAACTGCAAACTGATTTAACTGCTTTTAAAAATCCACCCTTAGTAATTTTTATGAGTATAAAGGGGTTGTGAGATTGAAAAGTTTGAGAAGCATTGTCACTGTGGCACAGTTTGCACAGTTGAGTCTTTTTCTCTGGTCCTGCTCAGAAATGTGAGTTGAGGATGGAAGTGACAGGTTGCTGTATTGGTTTGGGATCAGTTTTGCTAGGCAGGCGAGATGGACCCAAAGAAGCACTGCAGAGAGCCACTCAGCTGACCTGCCCCAAGGGCCATGCTAGGCGGACGGGGGAAGGGCTGGTGAATTAGAAGAAGGAATGGAAGTCAGATTGCTATGTATTCTTTGAGTTAAAGAAAAGATGTGGAATTCTGGAAAGCATTAGGAAGAGTCAGGGCTTGTTGTCAGATGTAATCCTTCCAGTTTTTTAGGGGAAATAAAACCTGTATCCAAGTAAGAATCCACCCAAGCAGCCATGATTCATGCCATCTGAGTGTTACCAGTGGATTGCTGTGTGGCGTGGGAGAAGGGAAGCCAGGCACTCTGACTATGCTGAGCACCTGCCAGCTGCTTCCCATTTCTCTCATTTTCTCCTTCTGTAGCTATGAATAATGCAGAAATAGCACTCAGTAAAAGAAGGCTGGAGATCCACTTATTTTTCAAGTAGCAAAAAAGAAAAAACTATATTCCTTTGAAATTTTTGCCTGGAATTTAACTTGAAGGAACTAACAGATCTGTTTTAGAAATGCGTAAGCTGCAAAACATCCTGTTGGCTTGAAGTGCTTCTCTACTTAATACCAACAAATTTAAGTGGGGAGAAGTCCCCGCAACAGTTTAGAAATAAAGCAGTTAGAATCTGACTGTGGTCCAGGCTTCCCAGACTTTTCTTCGCACAGTGTCTAACTGGGCAAAAAGCCAGATGACTTTAATCTCTTCAAGAAAGTCCTGGGGAAAATGTTTATGAGCTCTTTGTGGGGGGGGGGGGGGGGGCGCGGGTTGGAACCAGGAGACAAGGTAAACTTCAGCAAAGTTTATATGTCATGTATACATATCTGGCAAGTATTCTGTGGAAGCAGGATTTGAGCTGGAGGTGCCTAAGCTTTTTTTTTATTTTAAAAGGATCCCATTTTGCTACCTCTTTACCAGAATAATAATGTATTCTTTAGTGTGTATTATTGTTATTGTTATTATTATTATTATTATTATTATTACTATTTTTTTAGTAGGAGCCTCACTCTGTCACCCAGGCTGGATTGCAGTGGCACGCTCAGGGCCACTGCAGCCTCGACCTCCTGGGCTCAGGCGATCCTTCTGCCTCGGCCTTCCAAGTAGCTGGAACTACAGACGTGTGCCACCATGCCCAGCTAATTTTCTGATTTATCATAGAGACAAGGTCTCATCATGTTGCTCAGGCTGATCTCAGACTCGTGCACTCAGGCAATCCTGTCACCTAAGCCTCCCAAAGTGCTGGAATTATAGGCATGAGCCACCACACCTGGCAGTGTGTATTATTTTTTATTGACTTGTACTCCTACTACTAATAAACACAGAAAGTGTTTTGTCACGCTTCCCTTAACTCTTGGCCCAGCCACTGTTAGCTAGGCCCTTCAGCCTTCCTTATAGCTTGAGGGTGCTGCTTGGGCACTAGCCGCAGAGGACAGCGGGATAAGCTGCTCATTAGCACCCCTCCAAGCTCCACACTTTTTCCAACCCCTAAGCCCTAGACTTAAGAGAAACACTCAGTTGTTGATTACTGGCCAGAGCAAGAGAAAACTTTTGGCTTTGGGCCTTGCAGAAAGACTCCAAGCTGCAGAGTAGGCCGGAGTGCTAATGGGTCACATGTGACTCTCAGCCAGGAACTGAAATAAGACTATTTTCTTTTATTACCTTGGAGGCCTTCTCCCTGTGTTGAGGAAAAAAACTAAGCTGAGTGAAATGACTCATACCTACAATCCCAGTACTTTGGGAGACTGAGGTGAGATGATCACTTTAAGCCAGCTTCGGCAATATAGCAAGACCCCATATCTTCCAAAAAGAAAAATACACTGTCCACACCATCACTGCTATCCAGAAGACCGTGGATAGTCCCTTTGGGAAGCTGTGGCACAATGGCCACCAGAACATCATCCCTGCATCCACCAGCACTGCCAAGGCCATGGGCAAGGTCATCTCCGAGCTGAACAAGTAGCTCATGGGCATGGCCTTCCATGTTGCCACCACCAATGTGTCCATCATGGACCTGACCTGCCGTCTGGAGAAACCCATCAAATATGATATCATCAAGAAGGTGGTGAAGTAGGCATCCGAGGGCCCCCTCAAGGGCATCCTGGGCTACACTGAGCACCAGATTGTGTTCTCTAACTTCAGTAGTGACACCCGCTCTCCCACCTTCATTGCTGGGGCTGTCATTGCCCTCAACAACCACTTTGTCAAGCTTATCTGTTGGTATGACAGTGAATTTGGCTACAGTGACAGGTTGGTGAACCTCATGGATCACGTGGAGTAAGAGCTCTCAGACCACAAGCGCCAGCGAGAGCATGAAAGGAAGGGAGAAGCCCTCAGCTGCTCAGGAGTCCCGCCCACACTGAGAATCTCCCCTCCTCACAGTGTCCATACCAGACCCCCTGAAGAATTAGGGGAGGATCCTAAGAAGCCCCACCTCATCATGTACCATCAATAAAGTCCCCTGTACTCAGCAAAAAAAGAGAAAAGTAGCCAAGTGTGGTGGCATGTGTCTGTGGTCCCAACTATTTGGGAGTCTGAGGCAGGAGGGCTTGAACCCAGGAGGTCGAAGCTGCAGTGAGCTGTGATCACACCACTGCAGTCTAGCCTGGGTAACAGAGCAAGATCCTATCCCTTAAAGAAAAACAAAAACAAATTGACCATTGTTGATCTGAGAGAAGTACAAACATAAAACCTTTGCCTTTGTACCTGCGAAGCAGAGTAGTGGTTTATGAAAAGTCTTGGTTCTGTATGCAGAACCTGATTTGTCCTTTCTCTCTCTTGCTTCTTGATCTGGGTTTTAACTAATTGCCCCACCTTTCTGAGTTATGGGATCTGAGATTGTCAGATGTTCAGTACCTAAGTTCACAGGGTCTCAGAAGATTCAGAGACGGAATAGGTACTCTGTGCTGGCAGCTTGCCCACAGTGATGCTTAGCTGAATTCTTTTGGGGTCCATTTACTTAAACAGAAAATGGAATTATTTCAGTGACTACTCCTTCTCACCACTGCAAAACTTTTCTCTTTATAGCTCTGGACTTACTGGACAAAATGTTGACATTCAACCCTCACAAGAGGATTGAAGTAGAACAGGCTCTGGCCCACCCGTATCTGGAGCAGTATTATGATCCAAGTGATGAGGTAAGAACCTGTTGCTCCTAGCTGCTGCTTCAGGGATGTAGATCAGCCAGCAGTGGCCCAGCCCTGTCCTGCTGAGATTGTCCTAAGGAGTACATGATGCCATACCTGGTCCAACAATCCCACCTTGTCTGCCCTGAGGATGACAACTTGAAACCCTTCCCCCAAACTCCGCTGTCTACTTTAGAAGACTTCCTCCAGGTCACCTGCAACAGGCAGGGGCTGGAGAAATGCACAGACAAAGGGAACAGCTGCACCAGTGTGGAGTACAGAGAGAGCAGGGGTCCGAGGCTGGAAACCATTGTCATGGCAAGAGGAGACGCCTGAACTGATGGCCAGCTCTGAGAATGGCTAGGGTGGAGAGTGGGTGTGTGGGCAGGCAGCATGCAAAGTAAGGAGGAGAAGTCAGCTTGGTTGATTCCCACTGTGACTTGGCGACTCCATATCTGGTGTGCCATTCCCTAGAGACAGGGACACAAGAGCCTGTTGTGAGAAGTGATGCGGACAGAGTTGGGTGTGGCAGCTCTTCAGAACAGCCTGGACATTTACGTAAAGACACTGTATGTCATGTTCTCTCCAGGACAGTTCCAGTGCTTTGATTCTCTGGTTCCTCTGTAGGTTTGATTTTAACTTTATTCCCTGGAGGATAACAAAGATAAATGCAATATAAACCAAAATGTTAGATTATTCTTGTTGAGGCTTATATGCATAGAGCCTATTATACTCTATTTTTAAAAGGAGCAGCAGCAAGTGGGTTATGTTAAAATTATGGGGGAAATGGAAAAGAAAGGGAAAAACTCAACTACCAAAGCTAAAAGCTGATACAGAGAAAGAAGATAGAACTCAAAAAGAGGAAATATTTATCACTTTCCTATTGCTCATCCATTCCTCATTCCCAGAAACAAGTGAGGCAACTTGCAGAAATACCTACGGCATAGTCAATAACACAGAAGAGCCGGGCTCGGTGGCTAAGCCTGTAATCCTGTGCTTTGGGAGGCTGAGGTGAGTGGATTGCCTGAGCCCGCGGGTTCAAGACCCACCTGGGCAACTTGGCAAGCCCTCATCTCTACAATAAATCAAAAATCAGCTGGGCATGGTAGCGTGCACCTGTAGTTCCAGCTACTTGGAAGGCTGAGGAGGAAGGATTGCCGGAGCCCAGCAGGTCGAGGCTGCAGTGGCCGGGAGCGGCCACTGCACTCCAGTCTGGGTGACAGAGTGAGACTCCAACTCAAAACAAACAAACAAACAAAAAAAAAAACAGAAGAGGTGGGAATAGAAATTTGGGGCTCTTCTTCACCCAGTGAGCCAGAGACTTCCTACACCTCCGTGTCCTAATCAGCTCGTGGGGTTGGTGGGTGATATATGTAGGATGCCTAGTGTGATCCCGAATGCAGAACCTCCTTCAGGGCAGGCTACTTATTCTCTTGCGAACATGAATTCTTTCCTCCTTTGAGATGGCCAAAGCTGAGTGCAGAGATTGGGGTCCCTGAGATGTGGGGGTCTATGAATCTACTGATTGACAGCTGGAATCATCATCACGGCTTAGTTCTGTAGCGTTGTGTTGGTTTATGGCCATTTAAAAATAAAAATGTAGGCCGGGCACGGTGGATCACACCTGTAATTCCAGCTCTTTGGGAGGCCGTGGCAGGAGGATTGCCTGAGCCCACGGGTTTGAGACCAGTCTGGCCAACTTGGCAAGACCTCGTCTCTATAATAAATCAAAAATTAGCCAGGTGTGGTGGTGCATGCCTGTAGTTTCAGCTACATGGAAGGCTGAGGTGGAAGGATCATCTGTGCCCAGCAGGTCAAGGCTGCAGTGACTGTGAGATTACCACTGCACTCTAGCCTGGGCAACACAGTGAGACTCCTGTTCAAAAAATAAAATAAAAATGTAGCTGGGTGCAGTAGCTCACTCTTGTAATCCCAGCACTTTGGAAAGCTGAGGCAGGGGGATTCCTTGTACCCAGGAGTTCAAGACCAACCCAGGCAACGTAGCAAGACCTCATTGCTTTAAAAGGTTAGTCAGCATGCTGGTGTGTGCCTGTAGTCCCAGCTACTCAGGAGGCTGAGGCAGAAAAATCACCTGAGCCCAGGAGGTCAAGGCTGCAGTGAGCCATGAGCTTGCCATTGCACTGCAACCTGGGTGACAGAGTAAGACTCCAGCTCAAAATAGATAAATGAAATAAGCAAATAAATATGTAATATTAATTGATTAATTAATGTAACTGTTTGTCACTGTGTATAGGGGTTCTTTGGCCTGAATTTGTATTTTACTTACATAACTTTCTGGCTATTCATAGTGAGATTAAAAAATTGAAATGAAAACTTGCAGGAAAATATAAGAGATCACTTTATAATCTTGTTACAGTTATTATCATTAAAACTTTTTAGTGTTTCCTTCCCAGTCTTACATGTTTATATCTAAATTTTAAAAATAAAGTAGCCAGGTGCGGTGGCTCACGCCTATAATTCCGGTACTTTGGGAGGCAGAGGCAAGAGGATTACCTGAGCTCACGGGTTCAAGACCAACCTGAGAAACATGGCAAGATCTCCTCTCTACACTAAAAATCAAAAAATTAGCCAAGCGTGGTGGCACATGCCTGTGGTTCCAGCTAATTGGAAGACTGAGGTGGAAGGATCACCTGAGCCCAGCAGGTTGAGGCTGTGGTGGCTGTGAACATGCCATTGCACTCCAGCCTGGGTGACAGAGTGAGACTCCAATTCAAAAAAATAAATAAATGAAGTAGAATTCTTTGTCTTTACAGAGACATGGGCATTTTCCCATGGTATTAATCTTCCTTGTGACTTCATTTTTGACAGCTCCATGATACTTCTTCATATAAAGTTACTATATTTACTTAGATGCATTTATTTTAGTATCATGAGCTTTGACTGCATAAACATACTACCACTGCCACCCCTGCAAGTGCACATTTCTGTTATTTCAACATTTAGTGTCCTAGAACATTTGAAAATTATTCTGGGAATTTTGGTAAGGTCAGAACACTTGAAATGAATCCAGTTGCTCCCGGTCCATTTAAGTGCTTTTGAGAAGGATGCTTTCAGGAGTGTGAGCACAAGTGCATAGATGTTTATCAGAGCTTTCAGTTTTTGTGAGTTATCAGTCCTATTGTATAAATTTAGAGTCTAAGCCATAATTTTATGAATTAATAAATTACTGACTTAACCATAACTGTTTTCGACCATTAAATGTTTTTATTTTCTCTTAAAGCCCATTGCTGAAGCACCATTCAAGTTTGACATGGAATTGGATGACTTGCCTAAAGAAAAGCTCAAAGAACTCATTTTTGAAGAGACGGCTAGATTCCAGCCAGGATACAGATCTTAAATTTGTCAGGTACTGGGTCCTTTAACCATACAATTAAACCCAGCAAGAGAGAGAAAATATAAATTAGGTGTTATTTTTAAAAGGCTGGATATGGTGGCTCACACCTGTAATCACATAATCCCAGCAGTTTGAGGGGCTAAGGTGGGAGGATTGCTTGAGCCCAGGAGTTTGAGATCAGCCAGGGCAATATAACAAGACATTGTCGCTACAGAAAACAAAAAAATTAGCTGAGTGTGGTGATGCTCACCTGTAGTCCCAACTACTCAGGAGGCTAAGGCAGAAGGATTGCCTGAGCCTAGGAGGTCGAGGCTGTGGTGAGCTCTGATCATGCCACTGCACTCCAGCTTAGGTGAGAGTGAGCCCCCTGACTCAAAAAAAAGGTAATGTGATGTATTCCTCATTAGTTGAACACAGTATCCATGAGGGATTAGTTTCAGGACCCCTAATAATACCAAAATCCAGGATGGTTAAATTCCTTTTATAAAATGGCATGCTATTTGCATATGTCCTATGCATATCCTCCTGTTTAAATTACCCCTAGATTACTTGTACTACCTAATTTGATGCCTTCACATACTTCATTCTCACAGATTCAGTGCATTAATCAGTGTCCAGCAAATTCAAATTTTGCTTTTTGGAACTTTGTGGAAATTTTTTCTCCCCGAATACTTTTGATCCATAGTTGATTGAATTCAAGATGTGGACCCCATGGATGACTATATAGCTATTTTAGAGACGAGGTTGTTATGTTGCCCCAGCTGTAAGATTACTTCATGATTTAAACTGGAAGTTAGATTTTGTCTTTTCACAACTGTTGAAAAGATACATTAGGAATTCTTTCACTTCGGCAGTTTTTATTGAGTTATAGGTTACAAAGACATGAAGTTGATATGAAAATAAAGTGACGGTTTTTAGAATAATCGCTACAATGAGACTTTGGTGTTTGGGCAGAGAGGGACTTACTAAAGCTGATACAAGTTTGAGATCTTCCCTAAAAATGTTGTTTTACTTCATAGTACATTTAAATGTCCAGAAATTCTAATATAACCTTAGGGACCCAGGACTTTTATCTAAGAATTGAGAATATAGAATTGTATTTGATAAGTACCATAAGATAAGTGTACATATGAAAGTCAGCCAGGATGGAGAAGTGCTGACAGTAAAGTTGAGGGAGAATTAGGCCAAGGAGCTATAGGAAGACAGTATGTATGAGGGATCACAGAAGAGTGTATGGAGGAGAGGAAGAGGGAGATACAGCTACAGAGGGGAAAAGAAAGCTGTGTAGACATCCTAGCCAAGACCCAGGTTTTCATCACTTGGCTTCATTTTTTTAGAATTCCTAGTACTGGTATGTGCAAAATGGGTGTTTAACTCGTGCTTACTGGGAAACGTAGACACCAGGGCTTGCTGCCTTCCAAGGAGAGGAGCCACCTTCCTGCCCAGAGGAGTAGTAGCTGGCTTCTCAGAGTGGCAGTCAGATCTCTGTCTCCCTTTGTCTTTAGAACATTGTATTCCTCAAAATAGGTTTATTATTTTGTATTCTTTTCCAAGCTCCTTTTTGGAAGATATTTCCTTTAATTTAGAAATGAAAATGGTTTAGAAAGTTACGCATATTCTTTTAAGAATCTTTTCTTTTTATTAGAAACTTGAAGTCTCTTTTTTCTTTAATCAAGGGTAGTGACTATGAGCATCTAGAAACTTTGTTCATATTGTAGATTGATCATCTGTTAGTTCTCATCCTTTTCTTGATACCTGCCCTGGACAGCTTCACAGTATTTGAGCTTCTCTCTGGAGAGAGTTCACTTCAGGACCCCTTTGTCCTGTAGTAAGCAGAGTTGCTAGTTAAATACCTCCAATATTAGCTCTCTGTGCCCACCCCTTCAGAAGCTCCTAGCCAGGACCTGGTTCTTCGGGGTTTTTTTAGTTGGAGTCTCACTCTATCGCCCAGGCTAGAGTACAGTGCCATGCTCACGGCCACCGCAGCCTCAACCTGCTGGGCTCAGGTGATCCTTCTGCCTCAGCCTTCCAAGTGGATGGAACTACGGGTGTGCGCCACCATGCCCAGCTAATTTTTTGATTTACTGTAGAGATGAGGTCTCGCCAAGTTACCCAGGCTGGTCTTGAACCCGTGGGCTCAGGCAATCCTTTTATCTCCACCACCCAAAGTGCTGGGATTATTGGCAAGAGCCACTGCGTCCGGCTAGGACTTGGTTCTACCCTTGGTGCCACATATAAGGGGCCCAAACCTTGTATACAATTCAAACAGAGAGTGTGGGCAAGCAAAGCTGAAGATACTTTGTCCAGGAGGCACAGGTTAGGCCAACCTGTCAAGTAGTTCATATGGATCTGCACAAATGCTTTCTGAACTTGGGTCATAAGGGGTGATGGACAGTGTGGCAGTATCGGTTGCTTTGGAAAAAAAAAAAAAAAGTGGCCAGGCGCAGTGGCTCATGCCTGTAATCGCAACGCTTTGGGAGGCAGAGGCAAGAGGATTGCCTGAGTCCACAGGTTCAAGACCAGCCTGAGCAACATGGCAAGACCTTGTCTCTACAATTAATCACAAAATTAGCTGGGTGTGGTGGCACACGCCTGTGGTTCCACTGCTTGGAAAGTTGAGGCAGAAGTATTGCCTGAGCCCAGCAGGTTGAGGTTGCGGTGTGAGCCTGCTACTGCGCTCCAGCCTGGACGACAGAGCGAGACTTGGGCTCAAAACAAAAAATGTGCAAAAGAAAACACAAATCTTGATTTTAGAGAATATATGGCAAGGAGAGAGAACAGGGCTTGTGTCAGAACTCTGTAGAAATAAGCAGTGAGTAAAGTATTGTCAGCCAGGGCAAGAAGCAGTTGCTGGGCAAATACTTGGGACAAAACTATGTTGCAGTTTACAGGCTTCCAGCTTCCTGTCATTAAGAACAGAGAACCAAGCCAGGGAAGACATGAACTGAGAACAGTCATGGCCCACACAGCCTCCTAAGAGAGAGCCCTGAGAGCCAGGCAGGGTGAATGAGCTGGGAATCGGTAGGAAATAGACACTGATATTTAAAGGGAAGAAGTCTAACATCAAAGTAGGAAGAGTGGAAATGAGGGAAGACTGGGTAGAAAATCAGCTAAAGCAAATTTGTGATCTTCCATACTAAAGGGGCTATGGCCTTAGACTAGGGCTATGGTGAAAGAAGTGGTGAATTCAAGAGAATGGAGGAAAGACAAAGTCTGTGAAAGACTCCAAATTTTCCAAACCAAGCAGCTGACTAGAGGTGGGGCTGCTAGCACTGAAAAGGCCTTGCTTAGCCTGCTGTTGACCCCCAAAGACAATCTGTCAAACCAAGGTGAAGCATCGAGGAGGCACGTGCTTACTGGACTGTTGTGAACAAGCCCTGCTGAAGTGTCTAATGGAGAAGGAAGTCTGGTGTCAGCAGGGGCTGAGGAGCATAGAATCTCCCAAGAGGTGAATTCGTGTCTCCTGTCATACCACACAAGTGTGACCTTCTATTGGAGAAGGTGCTGGGTACAGTGATTTGCACCATCACTCACTGATGGCCAGTTGTGCCCCACGATCCAATCATTTTCATACCTTGAGTCCCCACAGCTCCTTCCTGACTCCTGTTGAGGTGCTTGTGGTGGAGGATTAGCTCTGTTTCCCAAGAGCTGCTCTCCCTTCGTGAGGCTCCCACTGTCTGCATAGGGTCACGTTGGCTAGACAGCCTTGTCTGTGAATAAACTGTTGTGGCTGCATTTGTTCTGTAGCAGCAGAGTGGGATAATCATTACAGAGACTTGAATGACCCTTGGAGCCTGAGAGGTTCACTCTCTGGCCTTTTACAGAACAAGTTTGTCAACTGCTTGCTTAGAAGTTTGAGCTGAACAACTTCTGTTGCTTTTCTTCCTTTGCAATTCCTTCCTGGGTCATTTTCCTTAAGCCAGTTGGTGGTCTGCAATTTAGCCCCATATCCTCCCTTGGTTCTCTTCAGGCATGTTGCTTGCTTCGTCTGTGCTGCATTTGCATTAGACAACCACAGATGAGCAGGACAAACAAGACCTGATATGGCCTCAACAGAGCTCACATAAGAGGAGAAAAGACACACAGAACAATTGTGTACATTTTTAGTATAATCTGGGGTTGAAAGAATGACCAGGTTTTCATCACTCATTTAATCAGCATAGATCACTTTCTAGTGCCAAGTAGGAGGGAAACAAAGGTAACACCCAGGCTGTGCTTTCCTGCAGTTTGATGGCAAAAAACAGGTAAGCCACAAGAAGTGCTTGGAGTACTCTAGGTGCCATACCAGGGATGGGCACAGTGAACCCCAGAGAGTAAGGCACAGCTTCAGAGCATCGTAGTGTGAGAATGACTTAGAAACAACTGTACTGAGCTGAATCCTGGCAGTCAAAGGCTCCTTGTTGGTAGAGGAGGGAGTGCAGTGATTCAGAACCCAGAGGGACCATGGCTTGTGAGCATGGGTTAGAGCCGGATAGGAGAAGGCTGCAGAGAAAGAGATGCTGGCCCCAGACTATGGCTCCTGCCTTACTCAGGAACCTGACTCTATCTCACAGGTAGCTGCTGGTCCTGAAACATCAACTCAGGCGACTCTGGGAGCAGCAAGGATGTAGGAGGACCTTAGAGAATAGGTACCTGTGGGACAACTGGCTAGGCACTGGAGAGATGGGTGGCTCAGTGGGGACAGGGGACACAAGACAGTTGGGGGTGCTCCTGGGCCTGCAAGATGTCATTGCTTACTGGATGCTCCTGAAGTCAGCATAACAAACAGGGACTGAGATCCCTGTCAGGGTCCACCCCAACTTTTGAGATTCCAGGTGTGGCAAGGACAGTCACCTCTGCATGTCTTTCATTTGTTCCAGGCAAACATAGGGCACACAGATGCTCAGTATGTACTTAGAGTGTGATTTTTTTTTCCAACATTCTTTTGATGACAGTTTTCAACTCTTCTGAAAAGTTGAAAGAATTTAGATACTCATATTCCCACCACCTATATTCTACGATCAATGTTTTCCAATATTTGTGTTCTTAAAGATCTGTCCATCTGTTCCTCTATCCACCCTTCAGTCCGCCTCATTTTGTTCATACAGTTTCAAAAGAAATTTGCAAACTTTCAGGTTGACTTTTTTTTTTTTTTTTTTTTTTTTGAGTTGGAGTCTCACTCTGTCGCCCAGACTGGAGTGCAGTGGCTGCTCCCTGGCCACTGCAGCCTCGACCTGCTGGGCTCTGGCGATCCTTCCGCCTCAGCCTTCCAAGTTGCTGGAACTACAGGCGTGTGCTACCACGCTCGGCTAATTTTTTGTTTTATTGTAGAGAATGAGGTCTCACCAAGTTGCCCAGGAGGGTCTCGAACCCACGGGCTCAGGCAATCCACTCACCTCAGCCTCCCAAGGCACGGGATTACAGGCTGAGCCACCAAGCCCGGCTCAGGCTGACTTTTAATTTAGTTATCTAGAATATGAAAATGAACCCAGAGGAAGGTAGAGCTGGGATTGTTGATTAAACTATGGGCCAGGTTTAAACATTTCATTTTGATGGTCACAGTGGCATTCTCTGAAGTCAGCATACATCTCATATTTATGATTGAGGAAACTGAAGACTGGAGTCTTAAAGCTTTTTGCTCAAGATTGTACATCAGTGGCAAAGCTAGACAGAAAGCCCAAGTGTTTCTGACCCAGAATGCCATTTACTTGTGATCTCTCCATACTGCCTGTGACTAGCTCTGCTCCCAGGAAAGGTTTTAGTTCTCATTCACAGTACTAGGAGCATTGTCCCTGAGTCCCCAGCATGTACACCTGAGATCAGAGCTACAAATTGGAGAGCCTGGAAATGAAGGTGATATAAGACATGAGGACGCTAGGGAGAGGCAGTAGCTGACCGCTTAGTACAGCAGGAGAGAACTGGGAAGTACCCAGGGTCATAGGATACAACTATGAGGCCTCGTGATAGAGGACGCCATCAAATGATCCTGGCTTTAGTGATGTCGATAGTATGGCCCTGAGAGTTCTTAAATGGTCAAAGTATGTTCATTGTATTTTGCTTAAAGAAGACAGTTTTAGAAATGTTTCTATTGGCAAATTTAAAAGGTACATGTGATCAGAACTTGTGACAGTACCTTACCCAAACTGTGTCCTTAGGCCTCGCCCCTTGAGGCTAGTGAATGTGAAAGTGGTGCTTGATAGCCTTTCTCATCTGCCAGGTGGTAAATTTCCTCAAGAGGATTGATCACTACAGACATTAATTTCATTTCCCTTTGGTTTCTTGAGGATAAAAGCATTCTAGGGCAGCTTTAATGTCCTGCCAGCCAATAAATAGGTTTGGCTGCATTTCACCTCTACGTGACAGAGGCCACTTTCCTTTCTCAGCTGTCGGCGTGTCCACCATTGCCCATCCTTCCTGCCCTAACTCTTGAGTGGCAGATGAAAGCCACTACTCTAAAAGTGTTCTTTGAAATATCAAGAGACATTCTGCTAGATTTGCAGGCTGACTAATGTTTCACACCATTAAGGGTCTCCAGAGGGATGAGTCTTTAGTTTACATGTTGAGATACTTGGTTGCCCCATCGGCTATCTCCACCAGGTTTCCTCGTCAGAAATGCAGCACATAGAACATGATATGAGTGGCAGTGTTTTTCACTTCTCCCAAGGATGGCACAAAGTGAGCACATAGCTAGAAGCGAAGTTAATTCATGACCTGCAGTAGAGATGGGCAGTCTGTGCCCATCCTCAGCAATCAGTGTTCTAACAAGCCCTGCAGGGACTTCTAAGGCTCACATTAGAACCATTAGCTATAAATGGTTGGGGTAGATTTGGTTTGGAATATAATTTCTCCAAGTAGAGACATTGGGAAAACGTGCTGCTCATGTTTTCCTAGTGTGATATTCTAGGTGGGCCTGACCAAGGTAGAAAACAAGTGAGGATGCCTTTCAGGATGGCCTGATGGAAAGATAGCTGTCAGCTCACCCTCAACCTGGGTGGTCAACACCATTTCCTGCCTGTGGGAACCAGCTACGGCTCCATGCCTTTCCAGAATCCCAGCCTACCACCCTCACACTTCCCACCAGGACTTTGTTTCACTCTCAGAGAAAACTTGAGCATGATTAAAGCCCCCCATCTCCTGCCTGTACAGTTGACTGTGTCCTAGCAGGTTATCCAGAGAGAAACTTGCCAAGAATAGGAGGAGGCATAGAGATGTATTATTTCACAAAGACCCTTAAACTCTAGTTTTGAACATGGGAATGGCGAATATCACATAGTTAATAAAGGGTGTCTTGGGCCTGGTGTGGTGGCTCACACCTGTAATCCCAGTGTTTTGAGATGCCAAAGTAGGAGCATCACATGAGACCAGGAGTTTGAGACCAGCTTGGGCAACATAGTGAGATTTTGTCTGTACAAAAAAATTTAAAAATTAGCCGGGCATGGTGCTGCATACCTGTAGTCCCAGCCTCTTGGGAGGCTAAGGCAGGAAAATCACCTGAGCCCAAGATTTCAAGGCCTCAGTGAGCTGTGATTACACTACTGCACTCCAGCCTGGTTGATAAAGCGAGGCCCTGTCTGAAAAAATAATAATAATAAAGGGCATCTTGGTAACACTGGAGTGTGTGTGTGTGTGTGTGTGTGTGTGTGTGTGTGTCTTCCCCACAAGTGTTACGGAACTGTCCGAGGGGAAATGCCTGTGGAGTGAGAGCAGAACAGCCCTTTCAGAACTGCCATGTGTTACCCATGCTCCAGTGGGTCTAAGTGAAATGATCTTTTTGCAGTTTTTTTTCCCCCTTTGCTTTTTCATTTTTCTGTTTTCATAATGCTACTGGTGATATTTTAATGTGGTTCGTTCTTGTCACTTTTCTGTTTGGGGATGCTGATGATGTTTTCACATGGTTCATCCTTAACTCAGGTCTGTTTGTTTGTATTTTAATAGGACAAGGGCTCAGAGGACTGGACATTCTCAGACATCGGTGTTCTTCTTCCCAGTTCTTGACCCCTGGTCCTGTCTCCAGCCCGTCTCGGCCTATTCACTTTGACTTCTTTGAGCTGTTCGGAGGGGCGGTTTCTGGTAGTTGTGGCTTTTATGCTTTCAAAGAATTCCTTCAGTCCAGAGATTACTCCTGGCAACCCCGTGTGTGTCACCCATGGGTGACTGCAGCAGTACGTACTTCAGTGCACCTACTGCTTACTGTTGCTTTAGTCACTAATCACTTTCTGGTTTGAAAGATGCAGTGGTTCCTCCCTCTCCTGAATGTTTTTCTACATGACGCCCTGCTGACCCATGCAGCCACACCAGAGAGAGATTCTTTCCAAGTTGGCTCCAGTCACTGGCATCTCACTTTATGATAGGGAAGGCTACTAACTAGGGCACTTTAAGTCAGTGACACCCCCTTATTTGCACTTCACGTTTTGACCATAACTGTTTTCCCAGAGCAGGAGCTTGTGGAAATACCTTGGATGATGTTGTAGCCTGCAGCAACTGCTTCCATCTTGGGAATCCTTTGGGAGCACTTGTTAGCATCTTTTGTCATATCATGTTAGTTACTAACATTTAAAGTGTGCTCTTTGCCCAGCTTTTAGAAAAGCCTGTCATTTTTCTAAACAAAAAGGAAGTACTAAACCCAGCAATGTCATTCTGTAGATTTACTGTGGTTACCTGAATCATTTATGGAGGTATAACACTTGCCAAAATGTGTTATGTGCAGTACTTCAGTACTTCATGTTTGCAAGACTTGCATAAAAAGATTTACAGTGGCAGCTTCGCTGGGCATTTGGTGAGAGACATACAAAGGTCGCAGCACCAAGCTGTGGCAGTTTCTGGGGATGTCCCAGGGTGGCGCTCCACACGCTGGTACACATACACCCTGAGCTACTTCACACTTGCGTGTTTCAGCAACCACATCCAATGTCTGAGGATTTCGCAGAGAGGAACACTGCGTCTTTAAATGAGAAAGTATACAATTCTTTTTCCTTCTACAGCATGTCAGCATTTCAAGTTCATTTTTCAACCTACAGTATAACAATTTGTAATAAAGCCTTCACGAGCTCATGACATGAAGTACTGTTCTCTCAAGTACTCTCAAATAATTCTGATACTGCTAAGTTAAGACCGTCAAAAAAAGCTAGCCTAAGTCATGTTTGGAGCTCTATCCATATTTTACTGATCTCTTTTAAGTATTTGTTCCTACCACTGTGTACTGTGGAATTGACTCGGTGTTCTGTCCCAGTGCGGTGCCTCCTCTTGACTCCCCCACTGCTCTCTGTGGTGAGAAATTTGCCTTGTTCAATAATTACTGTACCCTCGCATGACTGTTAACAGCTTTCTGTGCAGAGATGACTGTCCAAGTGCCACATGCCTATGATTGAAATGAAAAATCTATTGTTACCTCTAAGTTGTGTTCCACGGAAAATGCTATCCAGCAGATCATTTAGGAAAAATAATTCTATTTTTAGCTTTTCATTTCTCAGCTGTCCTTTTTTTCTTGTTTGATTTTTGACAGCAATGGAGAATGGGTTATATATAAAGACTGCCTGCTAATATGAACAGAAATGCATTTGTAATTCATGAAAATAAATGTACATCTTCTATCTTCACACTCATGTTAAGATTCGGTGTTGATTTCCTCTGGATCAGTGTGTCTGAATGGACAGTCAGGTTCAGTTTCTGCTTAACACAAAAATGCTCACAGGCCTCACTTCGCCACCTGGGCACTGCCCCAGCACTTGGGTTTATGTGCGTTGATTTGAAAAGGTATTTCTGTAGGGTCCTTTTTGCCTCTGCATAGCAGAGAATCAGTTCTGTCATGTTCCTTTATTCGGGTCATAGGTCTCAAACCTTGATGAAGAAGCCCAGACGTCTCAGGTTGGACTCTTTGGCTCTCTCTAAAGAGGACCTGACCTTGTGCCCTAGAGCCACTGTTTGGCACAACCTAATGCTGGGAGGGGCTGTCCATAGCATCCAGCCCAGAGTGCTGGTGCTCACTCCTCTTGTGGCTAAGGAAGGATGACTGACGTCCTCGGAAATCAGAACCACATCTCAATTCTTGCCCTAGAATATATGCTTTTCACTTCCATGCTCATAGCTGTCTTGTGAAGGTCCACACAACATCGACAGGATACAAAGATTTGACTAGTATCTGATATAAACTAGGTCAGTTTTCATTTTTAAAAGAGCATTGAGAGTTTTATTACTCATTTCTTTATACTTTTTAAATGGAATGTTAGTATTATTATGAGGTTAATTTGAAGTCCTCTTCTAAGTAGAAAACCATAGCCTTGGCTACTAATGTCTGGGGACTGAGCTCTTTCCCATCCCCTTGCTGGAACTGTGCAAACTGAAACCACTAACTGCATTCTAGAGTCACTGTAACCAGAAGTTGTGTGCTTTTTACTAATCATGCCAAACATAATTTAACAGGTGAGAGAACTGTCATAACTAAGGTACCTATGAAAAATACTAGCTATTATGTGTAGTAGACCCACAGCATTTTGGCTTTTAACATTTATAAAAATGTACAGATGTGGCCATCCAAATTCATACTGGTGATACTGAACAAAACCTCCATTATTAGGTATGTTCAAATAAGCTTTCAGACTAATGGCTTTTTTGGTGTCTAAAATGTAAGCAAAAAATTCCTGTTCAAACATCCAGTTCTTTCATTTAGTATGAAACAAATACCTGACAAGCCAGTGGGATGAATTTGAGAGAATTCGTAGTGAGGACTCTTTCCTGACGTAAGTCTGTAAAGCTGACACACAGACTGCTGTGACATTTGGGTAGAAAAATATTGTATTCCGTGTGCAGTACACAGCACGTGGTGTGTTCACACTCATTCCTTCTGCTTTCGGGCACAGGCAATGGGTGCGGAAGTAACCAATAGCTTTGAGAAGCTACACGTGGCTCACCAGTGGTTGTCTTTGAGGAATCATTAAAGTACACTGCCCATGCCGCATGTCACACAATATTCAGACCATTCAGAGGAGACTGTTTTATTTGCTTATATGTTAATATGGTTTTTAAATTGGTAACTTTTATATAGTATGGTAACAGTATGTTAATGCACACACATACATATGCACACATACTTTGGGTCCTTCCATAATAATTTTATATTTGTAAATCAATGTTTTGGAGCAATCCCAAATTTAAGGGAAATATTTTTGTAAATGTAGTGGTTTTGAAAATCTGAGCAATCCTTTTGCTTGTGCATTTTTAAAGCATTTGTGCTTTAAAATTGTTATGCTGGTGTTTGAAACATGATACTCCTATAGTGCGGATGAGAAGCTGTAACCGTGAATATGTGGTTTCTCTTACTGTCATCCACCTCAATGTGACAGAGCAGAAACAATGGGAATCCAGAGCAAATCCTCTAGGATTGCACCAGGTTTACCTAAAGCTTGTTGCCTTTTTGTGTGCTGTTTATCTGTGTAGAGCACTCAAGAAAGTTCTGAAACTGCTTTGTATCTGCTTTGTACTGTTGGTGCCTTCATGGTATTGTACCCCAAAATTCTGCATAGATTATTTAGTATAATGGTAAGTTTTTAAAAAATGTTAAAGGAAGATTTTATTAAGAATTTGAATGTTTATTCATTATATTGTTACAATTTAACATTTATTTGTGGTATTTGTGATTTGGTTAATCTGTATAAAAATTGTAAGTAGAAAGGTTTATATTTCATCTTAATTCTTTTGATGTTGTAAACGTACTTTTTAAAAGATGGATTATTTGAATGTTTATGGCACCTGACTTGTAAAAAAAATGAACTACAAAAAAAAACCTTAGAATCATTAAATTGTGTCCCTGTATTACCAAAATAACAGTACTGTGCATGTATAGCTTAAATGCAACTTCATATGTAAAAGTATGAAACCGTCTAATCCTTTATTACAACATTTCCCAAATAAGTATGACTTTGGAATTTGGCTCTGCTTATAGTAATTTGTGATGGATCAGAAGCTGTTCCTCTGGGGTTGAACAGGGATGTTAGTGCTCCCTTGGGTTTTCCAGACCTTTGGGTGTTGGGGTGGAAGGTTGTACCATCTCTCCTCCTCCTCCTGAACTTCAGCAGCCCTGCTGCTAGACAGACGGTCATGGGCAGCCCCTTTTTTCAGACCAAGAAGTCGTGAGGATGGGGACTCCTGAACATTGGGTTCTTGTTGATATTGGGCATTATGCAGCGACCTGTTTACAAGACAGGTATCGGGAAATGTTTTTGATGTGCTATTGTGGAAAGATTACAGGTTTTGGACCCATAAAGCTAGGTTCAAAACCTCCTCTGCTTATGACTGCAGCTGGCTGTGGGCAGTCATTCTGCGTCCCTCCACTTCAGACTTGCAGCTATAAAGTGGGACCGATATTACTTGCCTTGTATATGGTGACAATTATAAAAATAGATTTCAAGTGTTTCGCATAGTACCTCAAAGCAAGTACTCTGTAAGTAAGAAGTCTTCCTGAATGCTTTTTTGTTTCATTTAATTTTGTTGTAAGGTGTGACTGAAATGTCTGCTACCTGAAATAACTGTTTTCTATTCCTCTAAGAGAGGAAAACCCCCTGTTAGAAGCTATCTTCAGTGAGATGAGCTTATCCTGCCTAGATAAAAGCATGTGCTGAGGTACTGAAACACAGTGGGATATTCCACTGACCTTCTCTTTGAGAGATGGACACTCTTCCCTGTTGTCCAGATCCTTTAGAAAGCATTAAAATGATCAGCTCCCATGTTCCACATAGGAGTGTCATCATCACACCTACCCCTGCTTAATGACAGGTTTCTCACCTTTGCAGTGCATGGCCTCTCTGGGTGGTGGTTCACGGTATGTAATCGGAACTAGCGTATTCAGAGCTGACCAGAGACTGCCTTGGGCTGTCTGAGAGAAGCAGGTAGAGCCAAGTGCAGACCACCCCTGTAGCAGGGGGCTGGGGGTGGCCAAAGAGGAGCAGTGAAAGGACAAGAGTTCATGGGGACAGGCTTGCACTTTTCTGACTGAGTCTCTGGGGAGGGAGCCAACAAGAGGGAGAGACCAAGTGGAAGAGATGATGGAGCTGGGCCCACAGGGCTGCAGGCCAGGTCAAGAGGTGGGCTCAAAGTGGACAAGTGCTCTTACTTCCTTCCCAAGGTGTCACTGCTTCCTTTAAAGAAAGAGGTGGGTAGCTGGGCGCAGTGGCTCAAGCCTGTAATCCCAGCACTTTGGGAGGCCGAGGTGAGAGGATTGCCTGACCCCAGGGGTTTGAGACCAGCCTGGGCAACTTGGTGAGACCTTGTCCCTATAATAAATTTTTTAAAAACTTAGTTGGGCATGGAGGCGTGAGTTTGTAGTTCCAGCTACTTGGAAGGTTGAGGCGGAAGGATTGCCTGAGCCCAGTAGGTCAAGGCTGCAGTGGCCTTGAGCGTACCACTGCAGCCTTGAAAGAGAAACAAGAAAGAGGTGGGCTCTTCTCTGATTCTGGCTCCAAGAACGGCTGAAGACAAGTCAGTGTCCAGGTGAAGAGGAGCAAATGGAGGGAAGTCATGTCCTATGACATGTGTTTTTCAGGTGAAGTTGGGAGACAAGATCTCTGCCAAGGGTGAGGAAGCACCACCATGAAAGCTGTGGTAAGAGGACTGCCTGCCTTTGGGAGAGCCTGTAGCGATGCGTGGGACGCCCTTCTGCCCTGAGTATCATGTTAGCTGGGCTGGGCAAGGCAGATGACCAAGGGGATGTGATGCAGTGGTGAGATCATGCATGGTCGGACCACAAGCAGTGAAAGGGATATAGCACACATGTAGAGGCCATGTAGCTGAGCACCTGCTGACGTGGGTGGCAGTGGTCAGATCCCATTATGACCAAACTCCCTGAAAATAGTGTCTTGACATAACAAGCCCGGTCTTTGTGGACAGCAGAGTCATAAGGTTATGTAGGGCTATCCAGGGAGCTGTGAGGCCAGTGCATTGAACATGTCACCTTCTTGGGTAGTGACATGTAAGATGGCAGGAACAAGGCGGGAGGGTAGGAAGAGACCCTGTCCAATTTCACTTCTAAGTCACACAGTGGAGGACACCAACCTTATGGGTTTCCTTTGGTTTGACTTCACACTGGCTTTTTGATCTGTTCTCAGACAGCTCAGCAAATGGTTATGATTTTCTGCTGTATGCCTGGCAAAGCCAGAGGCTGTGACTGTGGCAGGGACAATCCTTATCTTCAGGAAATCCCTGAAGTTGTAGGTCTCTGAGCGAAAGGAGAAAACCTTCCAGCTGTGTAAAGACCAAGAAGACAGGTGCAGGAGCTTTGTGATATTTCTGTGGGGGTCCACAAATTGCATTTAAAGCTACATGATTACAACATGAATGTGAAAAGTAGCAATTCTCCATCTAGAAGCAAAGTTTTGTCTGCAAGCTTCAAAAGGATCTTCTGGGTTGCTGTCACTCTCCACTCAGAGTCACCACGGCACCTTGGGCACACACAGACAACAGGCAGGAGTCTGCCGCTTTGAAAGGAAAGGCATCTTTCATTACCGACACCTGGAAAAAGTCTTTCCTTCTTTCCTTCTTTCCTTCGTCCTCCATGTCCTCATTTCTTTCCAAAGTTGAGAGCCTAAGAGAGTTCTTTGTATAATAATTTCCTGTGTTCACATGCTGGGCCTAGAGATGGTCTCTCAACCGACTGGAAATGTGACACTGTCTGTGGTCCAGAACCTGTGAGGTGCTGAACCGTATCCCAAAGAGAGGAAGCCCAGCTGTTTCAGACTTGGGAGAGAAATGGTGAAATTCCAATACTAGGTAAGGGAAGCACTTGACTGGGGAGGAGTTGGGGGGAATTCCTCTTGAATTTCTTGGCCAGAAGACGCAGGAGAGCCAGCGCCTCTTTTGTTTAGTAAGACCAGAAGGTAACAAGCCATTTGTCAGCTGTGAAAGTGGTGGGCAGAAGCTGGCCATTGGATCATAGAGGGCTCATCTGTGTGCAGCAAACCAGGGAGAGGAAAGGGGTGGATGGGGGTGGCTTAGGGCACCAGGACTAAGGCTTTCAAGGACAAGGTGCAGGAGAATTTGCTGCAGGTTAGCAGTGGGCATACAAACTAGCAGTCCACACACACAGGGGGTGATTACACTGTCCTGGCATGGGGAGTGTATAGAGTGTGAAGCCACACCCAGCTGGCCCTCTGAAGCCTTTTGGGGAGGTCAGGGAGGGACCCAGTGGCCACCTCACCATTACCTTCAGCTTGCATCCCCTTTTTTCTTTAATCCTGGAGAGTGTTCTTCCTTTCCAAAGGTGTCACTGCTTCCGCTAAAATACTAAAGTGTTCCCATTCATGGGCACGGTGAGCCTGCTAGATTTTATAAGCTGAGAAACATGGACTTTCTGAGATAGACCCAACTACATGAGAAGGAGGAGAGCATGAATACAAGACTGCAGGACAAGACCTATGACAGGGACGTGTGAAGGCTAGGCACCAAGAAGCTAGTGCTGGTTGCTTTTCAAGGACATTGTCTCTGCTGCATTTCTGCATCCCATAAAGCAGCAGTTTTCAAATACTTTTCTCACCCGGGATCTTCTGTGAATTAAAAGCAATAGAAGTTTTCCTGCTCTGAGTAGGTAGGCATGGGGTGGGCCGGCACCACTGCCTGTCTCCCTCCTGCTAACCAGATAGCATGACGTGTCTGCCATTGAGCAGCCAAAAAAGGCAGGAACTGTAGAGAGAAGAGCAAATGTCACAAAAAATAACAACTAAAGAAACAGAACAAGGCCATAGATGACTGTTGACACCTCCGCAGTAGACCGAGGGCCGGGGGGGGACTGGGAGAGCCAGCAGCATGGGAAGTCACCATTAGGTCAGCAGCAGGAGGGCCTAGTAAGTGATTTGGGTAAGGTCATCCTCCTAGTTTAACAGTATAGAAAGAACTGGGCATAGTGGTGGCACCTATAGTCTCAGCTACTCGGGAAGCTGAGGCAGGAGGAACGCTTGAACCCAGGAGATGGAGATCAGTGATGATACCTAGCTCTAAAGAATTTTTTTTTCTAAGTATATAGGAAGGATTCTTGAGACCACTGGAGGAGTCATACACATTGGGGGGTGGGAGGTAAAATTTGTAATGCAGTGACTGTTTGCTCTCGTGGTGCTGACAACCTGGCAGGGAGGCCAGGCACTCGTTAATATAACTACCTACTGTCATGAAGAAGTTAAAACTACATATGTGAAAGTGCTTAAAAGAGGACAGATGCAGAAATGAGAGAGAGGTGCCAATTCTTGCAGTATTCGAAAAGGGACAGTCACTGCCAGATTGAAAACAAGCATGCATAAACCTGGATTTGTCGGTTATGAAGGAAATGCTAGGCCAAGGCAGGTTTCAGAAGGAGAAAGTCATACTGTCTGTGAAGGCTGCTCATGGCAAGAAAGCGCCAGAAGGCTGGCACGGTGACTCAAGCCTGTAATCCCAGCACTTTGGGAGGCCAAGAGTATTGCCTGAGCTCAGGGGTTCGAGACTAGGCTGGGCAACTTGGTGAGCCCTCATCTCTACAATAAATCAAAAAATTAGCCAGGCGTGGTGGTGTCTGCCTGTAGTTCTAGCTACTTGGAAGGCTGAGATGGAAGGATCACCTGAGCCCAGTAGGTCGAGGCTGTGGTGGCCATGAGCATACCACTGCCTTCCAGCCTGGGCCACAGAGTAAGACTCTGACTCAAAAAAAAACAACACAAATTAGCTCCAGACTCCATGTGATTGCATTTCGACCTTGGGAGCAGGGACTGGTGGCCCAAGACTGGGTGCAAGTCCCTGAGAAGGCTGCTAGCTGCTGCCTGCATGTACTGATGGCAAAAGGAGCAGTTTAACGAAATCAGAAAGAAAAGGGCAGATGATGTCATGACAGAAAAGGCAGAATGTCTCAGCACCTGTCTGTTTCTGTTTTATCTGGTAAACCATGAAGGCTGGGAGCAGAACAGGTGGCCCCTCCCAGGACCTCCAGCTGGTGGGGGGGTGGGTCGGGCCAGGGCCAGCCACAGTATGACTGTCTGGCTCTTCTCTGAAGGAAAGAGTTTATAGAATAGACTGTGAAACAGGGAAGGTTCTACAAGAGCAAATCAGACCTCAGGCTTTTTTTTTTCAGATAGGGCGAATCAGATACCTGGCACTAGAGACTGTTTAATTAGGGGTGATAATGGATTCATAGTGGCTCAGTCTTCTCCCCAAGGGTGACTGCACTGGCCTGGGTGGTGGGAGTGCACAGTGTTGAAGCCTCATCAAGCTGGCAAGATGCCTCACTGGCAGTCTTCTGTTGCCCACATACCTGACAGACATGAGGCCGAATTGGGGTTGCATGTCTAAGTTCCCAACATTTGATTTAAGGGCATGCTATCATCAAAATAGACCCCACCTGAGGTCAGAGAACACGGGGTCTCCAGGGGCAAAAAGAGCTTCAAAAGCGAGCACCCAGTGTCTTGGCAGTGAAGGTTTGGGTGGCGACTATGTGAGGACACCTTGCTGCTGAGCTATTGACCAGGCCCTATCTCAGTGCAGTGCCAGGGACTTGAGATGCTCCTGAAGATGTGCAACTGAGCCCCAGGTCAAAGTCAGAGATAGCATCAGGCAAGTCAGTCGTAGCCTGGGTTCTCCCAGATACTTTGCCAGTGCCTTGCTGGCTCACCTCTCCTCTTTCTTTTTCATTTGTCTTTTTTTCTTTTTTTGCTCTACATTCTTTTTCCTTGGAGGTGACAGGTGTACATTTCTAGTTCTGAGGCCAAGTCAGACTTCTGGGAAAGGCCCTACTGCCCTGGTGTCAGCCTCTGCACCACCCTCATCCCACTGTGAGCAGCAGCCACGTGCAGTGGGAGTCAGATCACACAGCCATTTGTGCAGGGCTCCATGCCCTTCCAGGCTTTGTCCTCTGCACCCCAGCCCAGGACCCTTGCCAGGCCTCCTTTGCCAGTCCCAAGAGTGAATTCATAGCATGTACCCACCAGATCCAGCTCCAGTGTCAAAGCCACCAGAAGATGGCGGAAGGGCCCAAGATGCGCTTGGGCCAGAGCAGAGAGCAGGAGCAGAGCTCCTACTGGGGTGGAGGCAAGACGTCTCCACATACCACCCAAGTTGCCCTGATGGGGACTGTCCATTGTCACCCAGATTCAGGTAGCCCTCCTGGCTCACCAGGGAATTTCTAAGGTACAGCATCCTCCTGACTTGGGGGGTGGAGAGATTGATACTTTGTATTAATGTGGTAGCCAGGATTACCAGAAAAGACATTTCGTGGAGGTTGCCATATCAGACAGCAAGCAGGGAGGCTGCACACAAGTGCTGAGAACACCAGGACATAGAAATTTTTCATTTTACCTTCTGCCATTGATGCTTTCTCCTGTTCACTCTGCACAGAAAAAAGACCTTGGGCTACATTTACAACTACGTTCTGCTCTCCAGGACTCTTAATGTTAAATCTTGAAAGTAGTAATTAGCCGGGCTTGGTGGCTCAGCCTGTAATCCTGCGCCTTTAGGAGGCTGAGGTGAGTGGATTGCCTGAGCCCGCAGGTTCGAGACCCGCCTGGGCAACTTGGCAAGACCTCATCTCTACAATAAATCAAAAAATCAGCCGGGTGTGGTAGCGCGTGCCTGTAATTCCGGCTACTCAGAAGGCTGAGGCGGAAGGATCGCCGGAGCCCAGCAGATCGAGGCTGCAGTGGCCAGGAGCAGCCACTGCGCTCCAGTCTGGGCGATGGAGTGAGACGCCAACTCAAAAAAACAAAAACAAAAACAAAAAACAGATATCTGTGAAGACATGGAGAATCTGAAAAAACTTGTTCATAAATGTGGAAAATATTTAAATATTTTAAAATTTATATTTTGTATATACAAACTACCTATTTTATATTATCTATGATCTTAAATATGCATAAGCGTTACTATTGGGGTAAAAAATAGAAAGTAAACCTAGCCGGGCTCGGTGGCTCAGCCTGTAATCCCGCGCCTTTGGGAGGCTGAGGTGAGTGGATTGCCTGAGCCCACGGGTTCGAGACCTACCTGGGCAAGCAAGACCTCATCTCTACAAAAAATTAGCCGGGCGTGGTAGCGCACGCCTGTAGTTCCAGCTACTTGGAAGGCTAAGGGGGAAGGATCGCCGGAGCCCAGCAGGTCGAGGCTGCGGTGGCCGG
>CAUYQG010092668.1:0-13239 GCA_963574415.1 Tarsius wallacei
TTAATTTTGATAAAGTCCAATATTTTCATCTAGAAGTTTTATACATTCAAATTTTACATTTAGATCTATGACCTATTTTGAATTAACTTTTTTTTTTTTTTTTGAGTTGAAGTTTCACTCCGTCGCCCAGACTGGAGTGCAGTGGCCGCTCCTGGCCACTGTAGCCTCGACCTGCTGGCTCCGGCGATCCTTCCGCCTCAGCCTTCCAAGTAGCTGGAACCACAGGCGTGCGCTACCGTTGATTTATCGTAGAGATGAGGCTTCGCCAAGTTGCCCAGGTGGGTCTTGAACCCGCGGGCTCAGGCAATCCACTCACCTCAGCCTCCCAAAGCGCGGGATTACAGGCTGAGCCACCGAGCCCGGCTGAATTAACTTTTATACATGATGCAAGCTATTGGTCAACATTATTTTCTCCCCCACTTTTCCCTTCCTCATTTGTGTGTTCATTTTTTTCCCCCATCCTTCAGTGTGGTTATGGCATTCATTTGTAATACACTTAAGTTTATTTGCTACTGCCGTTGTTCTGAGTCTCCACCTGGATCCTGGTTGATACACACTCTCTTTCTCTCTACACACACACACACACACACACACACACACACACACACACACACACACACTGAGGGGTGCCAAAAAAATCTATGCACATTTTAAGAGATGTTCTCTGTAATCAGAAGTGTCTGGATGCTGATGGTAACCACTTTGAACACCTCTTGTAATTGCAGAAGTTAAATGTGGCTTGTATTATCTTATTGAGCATTACAATTTTAATACCAGTTTTTCCTTTCTTAAAATGTGTATACTTTTTTTTGGCACCCTCTGTATATTTATACAGAGAGAGAGTAGGTTAAACATGAACATGCCTCTAAAAGTTGGAACTTTACAAAAAGTTATGCTCAGAGAAGTATCTCTGCCCCATCACTTCTACCCTGTTTCAATTCCTACTTTCTCTACACCATTTTCATCCACCATCTGTAGTTAACTAATCTTGTTAGTTTATTTGTCCTTCCTGTTTCTTATTCTCAAATATGCTGATAAATGTATATTTTATTTCTTCTTTCTTGCTGCAAGGCATCATACTAAATACCTTTTTATTCTTCTTCTTTCACTTAAAATATATTCACAAAAATTCATAGAGACTACTTTCTTACAGCGCTTTATGAATTATCACAGTGTAAGAGTGTCCAAGGTATGGACACTTAGGTTGTTATATTTTGTGATTTCAAACCATGCTGCGATGTGCATATGTATTTTTGTATTGTTGGAGGTACATCTTCAGCATAAATTTCTAAAAGTGGAATTTCTGGGTCAACAGGAAAGTACATAGGTTATAATAATTTGTTTGCCAAATTCTCCTCTACAAGGGTTGTATCAGTTTGTATTTCCTCTACCAATTATGAGAGTACCTGCTTCTTAAAATCTTTGCCAACAAAATGTTTGCCAATCTGACAGGTGAAAATTGGTACCACAGTATTGATTTAGCTTATGTTTCCCTATGGAGTGAGTTTCATATATTTAAGAGCCATTAAAATATATTTTAAAAAATTATCTGTTCATGTCTTTCCTCCACTGTTCTATCATGTTTTTTAGTTATTTATTCCTGAAATTTAAGAGGGTTTTTAAAAATGTATTAGAGATATTAGGTCATTATCTATGATACATTTTACAAATAATGTTTTCTCAGCTTGCAGGTATCTTTGGCTTTATTTGTGGTGATTCTTTGCCATGCAAACCTTTGTATTTTTTTTTAAAGAGACAGGGTCTTACTCTGTTGCCCTGGCTAGAGTGCAGTGGCATGGTCATAACTCACTATGGTCTTGAACTTCTTCGTTCAAGGGATCACACTGCCTCAGCCTCAGAAGTAGCTGGACTTACAGGTGTGAGCCACAGTGCCTGGCCAAAGTTTTGTTCTTTCATAGTCACATTTACAAAGCTTTAATTTTATTGCCTCTAGATTTTAATAAATTAATAATTTCGGTCATTTCAAATCTTATCCCTATACCAATGTTAAAGGGGATCTACCCATATTTTATTCTAATATTTGCATTACTCTCCTTTTTACTTTTAGATTTCGGATGCATTTGAATTTTACTTTTGTGTATGGTATTAGTCAGGAATATATATATTTTCCCCAATGGCTAAGTAGTTGTCCTAGCATTTTTGTTATAAAAATCCCTCTTTTCCCCAAATAATTTGATATACCAACTTTATCATCAACCAATTTCCATAGTTACTTGGATTTACTTCTCATCTATTCTATTTTACTTGTCTATCTTTCACACTGTTTTAATTATAAAGGATTTGTAATATATTTTAATATTTGATGGGGCTAGTCCCTTTTGGTTTTGTTTGTTTATTTTAGTATTTTTCTATTTTTGTAAGTTTATTTTTTCATGTAAATTCTTGTCTAACTCCATAAAACTTTTGTTGGTATTTTATCAATATTATGCTAATTTTATGTTAGTTTAAGGAGACTAACATGTTTATGATGTTGAGTCATCCTATCCAAGAACATCTCCATAACCACCTTTACTATCACAGAAACAAGTCATATGCTAACATTTATACACAAAACATTTACTATACATTTAACATGTCAGGTATTAGGCTGGTCACTGGAGATATGGTGGTGGGTAAGTTAGTTTTAGATTTTTATATAACTTATAGATAAATGAAGGCAACTGTGTCTTCATTAAAGTTAAAATATGCATGTTGCAGTGACTAGGACTTTTGATCTGAGATGTTTAATCTGATTCTCATTTTAATCTCCCCAGATGTGTTAACATGGTTATGATTCTATTTTATATTTATACTTTTTTAAACTAACTTTTTTGTATTGAAATGGGATTTTTACTTCAACAGTGACTGAACTGGCATTATTGAGTTACTGGAGCTTCAATGGGGTCACCTTGTATCACAGTGGACCTACAGAGGCCATTCTTAACAGCATCACAATCTCGCATGTAACCCAGCCAGCAATTAAACTACATGTTTTTACTGTGCCTCTATACCACTAGCTGAGCTCTGATGGAGAAAACCCATCTACAGAAAAGTTTGGTGCCACTAAACATTCTTAAGTCACAACTTCAAATGGCCGTCCACTGTACCCAACCATTCTGCTGTTTCTCTGGTCAGTTTGCTTTCTCACTTCCACAAAGACTCTCTTCAAACTTCTCTTATCATTGCTCTTGTTCTGAGTAGATGGCCCCACCTCCTACTACAGAGAGAAAGTGAAAGTCATAGTGTGGTAACTCCCTTAACTTCCCTCTGGCAGTCTTACACAGGTACCTGAATTTCCACCCATGATCTCTTTGTTCCAGCTTGTTACAGTGAAGGAGGTATTCTTTCTCTCATCCTCTAAGATTAATCGCTTCAGCTGTTATCTGGTCCTCATTTCTCTTTTCCTCTGCCTACTCGGTCTTCAACCTTATGTTATCAAGTGTCTTTTCTCACTTTGACCTCTCTGTATACTCTTTCCTTTTGCAAAACATGTAAACTTGCTGAACTCTATCTCTAAAAACAAAATTCTTATTTCATCTTATCTTTCCTTCTAGCAATAGCTATATTTCCTCTCTTTTATGACCTAAGTTCTCAAGTCTGGGATTTTATGAGCAAAATAAAGACAATCCACAAAGATGGACAAGTGCACAGTCACTGAGAAGAGGAAAACCTTGAAGAAAACATGGGGACAGCAACAGACCACTACAGTGTACCTAGGGTTTGGGGCCAGGTCCAATCCCAGCGATTGAGTGCCAAAGCTGCCACATGAAATATGCTTACCTGTGGCTTGCTAAATTATGCAGCATGAACACCGGCAGAAGTGTAAGTCTAGAACTAGTTTCTTTATTTGAAAATCTAAAATAATAAGTCACCTCATTGCATTGTTTTGAAGCTAAAATGAACGAATGAGCATAAAGCTATGTATCATGGTACATGCCTAATAAATGTTTCCTATTATTATTTTTGTAATTGTAATTATGTGGTCAGACGGGCCAGGTTACTTAACCATATATGAAAGCATGCATACAAAATGTAAATCAGGGTGGAGTAATACAACTGTCTTTGACCTACAAGTCTGACTAGTGTTTTAGACATGGTATTCATGTATGCATTTGGTCACTCATTCATACAAATTATTAGGAGCTTTGCCAGGCATTAGGGATACAAGGAAGGCTAAGACAAAAGTTCTGCTCTCAATGAACTCACAGTCTTCGGACAGTCAAGGCATAAACACACAATTACAGTGCAGTGTGGTAAATGCAGTGATTGACAAGCACAGGGTATTTTGGGAGTTTAAAGAAGAGAGCACATAATTTGGAGTGAGGTGCATCAAATGTCTTCCTGGTTGAGGTAAAACTGGAACTGATCCTTTTTTTTTTTTTTTTTTTGAGTTGGAGTCTCACTCTGTCGCCCAGACTGGAGTGCAGTGGCCACTCCTGGCCACCGCCGCCTCGACCTGCTGGGCTCCGGTGATCCTTCCGCCTCAACCTTCCGAGTAGCTGGAACTACAGGCGCGCGCTCCCACGCCCGGCTAATTTTTTTTATTTATTGTAGAGATGAGGTTTCAGGAACTGATTCTTAATGTGAGTAGGTGTTAGCAGACAAAAGAGAGAACTCAGGCAAGGGAAAGATTTTGAAGTTCCTTTGTTCACATAGCTCAACTCAAAGATACTAGAATCATGCTTTATTTAGTTAAAAATATTATATTATGAAAAAGTTATTTGAAACTCATTGGCCTGTTTAAATGATATGTAAGAAACAAAGTATTACATGATAATACAAGGATGAGGCATAGCTTTCCTTACTGGTGATGGAACACAGTAGGAATTGCTATAGGCAGAGTGACACAATATATTTTAAGGAACCTCGTGGCTGGGTTCTACCAGGTAGGGCTCTACCAATGATGAAATTATCTAGGTGATGCCACTATGGTCCAGAATTTGGTTTTCAGCTTTGATGGTTCAGGAAGTTGATTGTCAGCTAAAAAGAGATGGCCAATCTCTTGGGGAACTGGTTTTGTTTTAAAACAGGAGATGATTATATAAGCTGCAGTGCATCCACTTTTAATACAATTTAAAAAATTGTGTAAGCTGAAATACTGATGTTGTCATGGTTAGTATGCTTGCGACATATAGGCATGCTAGATAGTGTCTTGAGATCCCAAAACCAGAACAAAAGGAGTTAGCTGGGGTGAGCAACTGTCTGGTTCAGACAAGGATCTGAGCAACGCTGGCTCAATTTCCTGTACTGATTCTTTAAAATCTGTCTATGTGATTTCATAGATTTCGATATTCTCATTGTTGTGATCATATGAAAGATGAGATCTGGCAACAAGGGAAAATCTTAGGTTGATAAGCATCTAATGAGAATGCATTTTGGAATAGACACAAATAGTATGCGCTGAGGCAGCATTTTGAACCAAGGCCATGTTAATTATTTCCCACACATCTGGGGAAATAAATTAACATGAGAACATATACCTGCCAAATCAATGCTTACAGGGGTAAGTCTGGACCTTTGAGAGCTAGATAAATTATAGTAAAATACATTCAGAGGATTATGCATATTACTATTTAAAAATAATTACATGGAAAAGGCATGGAAACTTATATAAAACCTCAAGAGTGGCTTCCTCTATATAGTAGAAACATGAGTGTCCCTTATTTTACCTTTGCTTTATCTGTGATTTTAAAATTGTCTGAAATAAAGACGTATTTATGCAATAAAGAAATATAAAGTTAGAAAATGTTAGCATAGAAGGAAAAAAGACAATTTCTTTCAAGTTCTCTGAAATAATTATTACCAATTAAGCCTGAGTGATGTTGGACGTGAACAAGTTAAGACTGGTAGGAAGTTCGGAGAGAGACAGGACAGGAAGACTGCTTAAAGAATAGGAAAGATGGTGCAGCACCAGAAGGAACGGCTTTTCAGTTTGGACTAAAAACAAGAAGGGACTATTTTTAGTAAAGGAGTTTTAAATGCTCCTCCCATTGTCACATCTGGCACTTAAAATATTTATCTTGCATAAAGAATGCACGTTAGAGGTTGAGCATGGTGGCTCACATCTGTAATCCCAGCACTTTGGGAGGCTGAGATAGGAGGATTACTTGAAGTCAGGAGTTTGAGAACAGCCTGGGCAATATAGCGAGACCTTGTTTCCACTAAAAGTAAAAAAATTAGATAGGCATGGTAATGTGCGCCTGTAGTCCCAGCTACTCTGGAGGTGAAAGGGTCATCTGAGCCCAGGAGATTGAGAAAATGGTGAACCGTGCTTGTGCCATGACACACTTCAGTCTGGGTGACAGAATGAGACTCTGACTAAAAAAAAAAAAAAAAAGAAAGAAAGAAAAAGAAAGAAAAAAAAGAATGCAATTAGCATTATTTATGAAAACCTGAGCATGCTCTAGGCTATAAAACAAGTATCTACAACTTAGAATTACAGCATTAGATCACAATGCTATTAAATCAGAATCAGTTACCAGTCATAAATTCTCCCCCAAACACCTTAAAATAAATAGCTCCATACATTTAAATAAGTAATAAGTAATAAATGACAGAAGAAATCAAAGGCAAACTTTGAAAATACTTAGAACTCAGTGATACTAAAAATACTTTTCACAACTTGTGGGATATAGACATTCATTGTGCACATGTTTTCCTCAAGGAAGTTGTGAGGAGGGCCTTCCCATGTGCACCAGGCATTTCACTTGGGCCATATAATTTTTATTTTCTATATTATTTATATTTATTTGTAAAATGGAGCCAAATTAAAAATAAATTTGTACAGGCCAATTGCTGATTTTAGGTTCTGATTTTGGTAAGAAGTTGTATGAATTATGTGACTTTCAGTTTTTCATTGGGGATCACAGTGGGTAAATGAATCCTGTCTTAGTATTCACTTTTAAAAATTTATTTACTTTTTATTTTTTTGAGTCGTAATCTCACTCTGTCACCCAGGCTGGAGGGCAGTGACACACTTCTGGTCACCACAGCCTCACCCTGCTGGGTTTAGGCGATCCTTCCGCCTCAGCCTTCCAAGTAGCTGGAACTACAGGCACGCACCACCACACCTGGCTTATTTTTTGATTTATTGTAGAGACGAGGTCTCACCAAGTTGCCCAGGCTGGTCTTGAACCCCTGGGCTTGGGCAATCCTCCCACCTTGGCCTCCCAAAGTGCTGGGATTACAGGCTGAGTCACCGCGCTAAAAGTTGCTATGTATCTTAGTTTGTTTCATGTAGACATAATGAAATACCACCAGATGTGGTGGCTCATGCCAGAAATTCCGGCATTTTGGGAGGCTAAGGTGGGAGAATTCCTTGAGGCTAAGAGTTTGAGAGTTTGGGCCAGCCTGGGCAGCATAGTAAAACCTCATCTCTAAAAATCAATCAATCAATTAGAAAATTAGCTGGGTGTGGTGGCACATGCCTGTAGTCCTAGTTACTCAGAAAGCTAAAGTAGGAGGATCGTCTGAGCCCAGGAGGTCGAGACTGCAGGGAGTTATGATCGCACCACTGCACTCCAGCCTGGATGACAGAGTGAGATCCTGTCTCTAAAAACAAAACAAAACAAAACAAAAAATAGAATACCACTCGTTGGATAACTTATAATGAATAGAAATTATTTGTCACAGTTCTGGAGGCTGAGAAGTCCATGAATGAGGGATCAGCATCTGGTGAAGGCCTTCTTGCTCTATCATCCCACAGTGAAAGGGCAAAGAGAGGGCAAGGGAGAGGAATCAGAGCTAAACTCATTCTTTTATAAAGAACCCACTCCTGGAATAACAGAGTGAATCTATTCTTTCCCAAGGGAATCTTTATCTCCATGAAAAAGTAGGTGGCCATGTGATCATGCGGAGCTGTGTGAGAGGCCCAGACCCCGCGACAAGGGAATGTGTGCTTGAGAGGTGCATACCTGAGTTCATGCCCAGGTTTTTCCTCTTTGCCATGTTGCGGGCTAGGTGTGGCTGGAGTCTTGAATTAGTAGAAAGTATTTACCTAGACAATCAGGAATTAAGAAAGACAGGCTTATTAAAGGGAACTACGTTATGAAGAGCACAACAGGCAGAGCAGCAGAGAGAGCGTTTGCCGTCTGCTGTCTGCAAAGAAGCAGAGTCTAGGGGGTGTTTTATGAGCCTGGTGGTGGGGTCTCATGGGCTGGGGGAAGTTGGGAGACTGTTTGCAAAAGGAAATTGCCCGGGGTTTGTGAAGCCGTTGATGGGTTGTGGTGTTTTGCTTCTTTAAGATAGAGTTAATTAATAGCAATAGTTGACTGCATTTTGTTTACCACAAAACTAACAGCCAATGGTTAACTGCTTTTTGTTTACCGTGGAACTACAACAAATGTTTTACAGTTGGTCAGTGAATTTTTACCACTCTTGCTGTTGTCAGTAAGTTTCTTTGTAACATTTGTAAGAATTTATCCTGAGATTTCCTTCCTCAGTTTACCCAGTTTACCCAATTTACCCAATTGATGCTGGCCTAATTGGGCTTCATGTTTCCCCATATCCTTGTCCTGGGCCTTGCAGCAACCTCCACTCCAAATTCTCTCCCTGATTTGGAGCCAAATGAAAACAATTCCGTTTTCTTGCATAAAAGAGGACACGAAAAGTACACAGTAAAGGATGGCCATTGGATTAAAGTTGAAACTGAAGCAAGAAAACAGAAAGTTAGACACTAGTCCTCTCAAGGTATTGTTTTTTAAAGTAATGGACAATGGTAACGAGTGCTGATTATTTCACATGTAACGATTCTTTCTGATAACATCAGCATCAGAATCACCTGGGAGTCTTATTAAATATGCAGATTTCTTGTTTCTATGGCATTCAAATCTCTACAGCTGGGCTTGGAAATCTAATTAAGAAACTACTGACTTAATTAGAGTTGCTGGGCATGTGGTAAAAGCCTTTACCCAATCCATGTTACATCCTAATTATAAGAATCCTGACTGGTTTTCTTTGGTGTACAGAAGACCTCTGCCATTAGTGGATTCAATAATGATAGTTTAAATGGTCAAAGAGAGAACCCAAATATCCTTGACATGTAGCCGTTAGGAGATTCACTCAGGCACAAAGTAGAGATCACATGGGATGATGTGGGCAGATGGTCCAACAGTCCTAACCTTGCTGCATGGCTTTGTAATTCTCTTTGTGGGTGCACATTTTAAAGGAGAAATTATTTGCTAAAATTGAATTTGTGATTGTAAGGATTCACAAAGGTCTCAGGACAACCAGGGGTCTCCTGCAATCTGATATGAAGTCTTCCCTTCAATTCTCTAGAAATTTCTTAAAATTCACACGTCTATTTTTAATTGCCATATCATTGATATTTTTAAAAAATGTAAGTCTGAATTGTAATTTACCTGTTCAGTATTTCCCCTACTTTCAAGCATCTTCTTTGATTAGCATTTATGATGCCACCTTTTATTGTATTTCACTCATTTCTATTGTTCTGCCTTTCGTGTTCTATCTGTTCCATGAACAGGTGATCTCGTTTCTGTCCTCTGTCCCTTATTTTTCTCAGAGATTTAATCTATTTTAATGACTTCAACTGTTACTTGTGTATATATTATTTCTAAATCTATATTGAGAGTCTTGATATCATTCCCACTCGCGTTAAGTTGAACACTTGTTCCCATCTGTTGAACACTTCCATGTATAAGTTTCATCATCATTCATTTATCATTTACTCATTCAAAAAATATTGAACAAGCACTTTGGCTTCCTGTGATCAGGATACAAAGGTGAATAAGACCTGGTACCCACCCTCCAAAAGCTCACAGTCATGTTTCACATCATCTCCCCTAATGTTCTACCTCATAACATCTCTGTTCCACCAAGAGTTTCCAATTCTTTCACCTCCATGGGTGCAAAGTTTTATATGACTTTTCCCATTTCCTTATACCCCTGTTCTAATAAGTCATATAATTCTGTCAATTCTTTATTTGGATTATCAAATACTCATTGGTACCATATTAGGTACATGTCTTTTCATGCCGAGGCTCCTGCAACAGTCACCTAATTGATGCCTAAAATGAGAAAAGGTTCTTATTCTCCGCCATTTTACTTCATCCTCCATGCTGTTATTAGATTTACCTTTCTAAATCACAGGTTTCAATACGTAATTCTCTTCCTCTATCACCCTTCATGACTTTACAAGAAACGGGCCACATTCATGAATCTGGAACTCAGCGCCCTCCATGATTTGACCTATTCTTTCTTTTCATTGTCAGGTACCACTATTCGCCTCTATTGATTCTTTCCCAGCTTCAAACCTGCTCCTCCCTCAGTTTTCCTCATCTTTGCAAATGGCAGCTTCTTACATCCAGTTGCTCAGGCCAAACACCTTAGAGCTGTCCTTGACATCTTTCCTTTTCTTATCTATACTGTCAGCCAGTTCTGTTGGACTGTCCTTACAACATACTCAGTGTGACCACTTCTCACTCCCCACTGCTCCCATATAAGGCTAAGCCACAACATCTCTGAAGTGGACTATTATGAGCACCTGAAGCTGGGCATGGTGGCACGCACCTGTAGTCTCAGCTACTCAGAAGGCCAAGCAGGAGGATTTCTTGAGGCTAGAGGTTCAAGACCAGCATGTGCAAACATAGTGAGACCCCCATTTTTAAAATTAAAAAAAAAAAAAAAATAGCTAGGCATGTGGTAATGAGCACCTGCAGTCCCAGGTACTAGGGAGGCTGAAAGAAAGACCTCTCAAGCCCAGGAGTTTGAGGCGGTGATGAGTCTCTTATCTCACCACTCACTACCCTCCAGCATGGGTGACAGAGCAAGACCTAGTCTCTTAAAAAAAGGAAAAAAGGAAAAAAAAAAAGAGTATCCTAAATGGTCTCACACTTTCTACTCAAAAGAATCTTTAAATTTAAAAAAGTTAGATTGTGTCATTCTTTAAAATTTCCCAGGGAGTCAGTATTTTCTTGCTTATACCATTGCAGTCAGTAACTAAAGTCTTTACTATCTCTTTTTTTTTTTTGGCCTGCTGCGTTAATCAGGTATGCTGGTATCTGGCAGCTCAGTTCTTTCCCAGCTCAGCTGAGCTCCTAACAAATTTCAGGTCCAATTCACCTTAAGCCAAAAGAATAAAAAATTAGATCAATTAAACCATAGTTTCATTTCAATAAACATGTGAAATGCCTACTGTATTCCAGGCACTGTGCTAAACTCTGTGAATACAGAGATGAATGAACTATAGTTTCTGCCTTTGAGGAATTCATGATCCAAAGAGACCTAGAAGGTACATCGTTCATTTCAACACAGTGTGGTAGCAGCTGTCATAGACATGCGCACAGGGTGCTTTGAGGGGCACAGAGGATGGGCACCGAGCACAGATAGGAAGTGGGATGTCATAGCAGTCCTACAAGAGGAGGTGTTAGCTGAGATGAATTCCAAAGCAGAGGAGAAGAACGTGGAAGAGATTTTGCAGCATAAGAAAAGGCATTGTCAATATCGGCAACACAATCATCGACCTAAATTATCGATTACCTCCTATATACAGTCATGCATTGCTTCATGGCAGGGAAACATTCTGAGAAATGCGTCATTAGTTTCGTCATTGTAGGAACATCATAGAGTGCACTTACACAAACCTATATACAACAGCCTACAACACACCTAGGCTGTCTTGCATAGCCTTTGGCTCCTAGGCTCCAAACCTGTACAGCATGGTTCTGTACCGAACACTGTAGGCAATTGTAACATAGGTAAGTATTGTATATCGAAGGTACAGTAAAAATATGATATAAAAGATAAAACGGTACACCTGTGGAGGGCACTTACCACGAATGGGACTTGCAGGACTGGAAGTTGCTCTGGGTGAGTCAGTGAGTGAGTGGTGAGTGACTGTGGAGGCCTGGGACATTACTGTGCACTACTGTATTATTTGTAGACACCGTACACTTAGGCTACAGTAAATTTATTTAACAATTTTCTTTCTTCAATAATAACTAATCTTTAGCTTACGGTAAACTTCATAAACTTTAAAATCTTAAAAAACTTTGTGGCCCTTCTGTAATAACACATAGTTTAAAACGTAAACACATTGTCTAGCTGTACAAAAAAGTCCTTTTTTAAATCCTTATTTTATAAGCATTTTCTATTTTAAAAACGTTTTGTTTTGTTTTTAAACCTTTTTTTAAAAAAAATAAGACACCAACACACACATTCCTTGAGGACTACACAGGGTCAGAATAATCAATATCATTGTCTTCCACCTCCACATGTTGTCCTACTGGGAGGTCTTCAGGGGCAACAACTTGTGTGGAACTTTCATCTCCCACGATGATGATGCTATTTTGGGGAATAACTCCTGAAGGACCTGTTTGAGACTTTTCTTTGAGATGTCACTCTTCAGAAATATGTCCATGGGGGTTTGCTTGCTTGTGCTTTTGTTTTTTTAAATCGTAGATTTTTTTTTTTTTTTTTTTTGAGTTGGAGTCTCACTCCGTCGCCCAGACTGGAGTGCAGTGGCCGCTCCCGGCCACCGCAGCCTCGACCTGCTGGACTCCGGCGATCCTTCCGCCTCAGCCTTCCAAGTAGCCGGAACCACAGGCGCGCTCCCACGCCCAGCTAATTTTCTTGGTTTATTGTAGAGATGAGGTTTCGCCTGCCCAGGCGGGTCTCGAACTTAACCAGGCTCGGTGGCTCAGCCTGTAATCCTTCACTTTGGGAGGTGAGTGGATTGCCTGAGCCCGCGGGTTCAAGACCCGCCTGGGCAACTTGGCGAGACCTCATCTCTACAATAAATCAAAAATCAGCCGAGCGTGGTAGCATGCGCCTGTAATTTCAGCTACTTGGAAGGCTGAGGCGGAAGGATCGCCAGAGCTCAGCAGGTCGAGGCTGCGGTGGCCGGGAGTGGCTACCGCATTCCAGTCTGGGCGACAGAGTGAGACTCCAACTCGGAAAAAAAAAAAAAAAAATCGTAGATTTGCTTGTAAGCAGATAATACAACATAAACATTCCTCTTACACTATCGAAAACCTTTTAATGTTGGGGGTCTATGTTTTCAAACTTTTTTTTGACTTTTATTTTGTTTTATTTTTATTTTAAAGATGTGGGATACAATTCAGGTTTAGGTATACAAATGGTTATTGTACAGGTAAAGTTTGGGCCTCAGTTTCATCCCCACTTCACCTGGTTTGAGATCAGATACCCTTATTAATGAAGTGTGCCCCCCCCCCCCGCAGTTTCCCACTACTGTTAATCCCTTGTAGTATTACAATAAATTTG
>CAUYQG010092673.1:0-23432 GCA_963574415.1 Tarsius wallacei
ACGGGCTAGGGTTCCAACAGAGAGGGGAGGAGGAGGGGAAGGGGACAGGAGGGGGCCGGGGAAGATGAAGGGAAAGGGAGGGAGGGTGGAGACAGAGACAGAAGTTGAGGTAGAAAGGGGAGAGACACAGATAGGGGAGGGAGAGAGGAAGGGGAAAGGGGGAAGATGGAGGGATGGTAGAGACAGAGATAGAGATACAGGGGAGAGACAGGGATGGAGGAGGAAGAGAGAGAAAGGGGGAAGAGGGAGGGGAGAGGCAGAGACAGAGACACAGAGATAGAGATGAAGACGAAGAGGGAGAGAGGGGAGGGCAGGGGGAGGGAAAGAGAGAGGAGAGGGAGAAGGAGGAGAGGAAAAAGAGGAGAGGAGAGAGAGGGAAAGAGAGAGAAAGGGAGCGAGAGCAGAAGAGGAGGAGAGAAGAGAGAGAGAGCAAGAGCTGGAGCCAGAGAGAGAGATCAGGCCAGCCCAAGAGAGCAGAAACACACCCCAGGGTGCAAACAGGAGACCGAAGGTTGAGATCTAGGCTGGTGGTTTCTGAGTTTCCACACAGCTTGTGACAACAACTCTGGGGTGAGAGCTTACATCCCTGTTATTAACAAGTGCCCCCATGAAGTTTATGAACTACTGTCCTAAGCCATGCTCGTTTTGGAGATAGGAAAACTGAAACTCAGCTTTTGGGAACAATTTGCTAATCAGTGGCCAGGCTGGGGACTCAGCATTTCTGTAATGTCATGAGCTGGTAAAGAACAGACATGCTTTGTTTTGCTGTTTCTTTATTTTTAATTTAAATTTTTTTAACTTATTTATTCATTCATTTATTTATTTTTAGGCATGGTCTCATTCTGTCGCCCAGTACCATGGCACAATCACAGCTCACCACAGCCTTGACCTCCTGGGCCCAGGCAATCCTTCCACCTCAGCCTCCTGAGTATCCAGGACTACAGGCACACGCCACCACGCCCAGTTAATTTTTTTGTGTTTTTGGTGGAGATGAGGTCTTGCTATGTCGTCCAGTCTGGTCTTGAACTCCTGGACTCAAATGATCCTCCCACCTCAGCCTTCCAAAGTGCTGGGATTACAGGCCCAGCCTAATTTTTAAACGTCTTCTAGAATTAGGGTGTGTGTGTGTGTGGATTTCTTACATGCATATACTGCGTAGTGGTGGAGTCTGGGCTTTTTTAGTGAACCTATCACCCGAACAGTGAGCATTGTACCCAATGGACAATTGTTCCCATTCTCCCACCATCTGTGGTCTCCTGTATCTCTGTGTCCATGTGGACTCATTGTTTAGTTCCTACTTATAAATGAGAACATGAGATATTTGACTTTCTGTTGCTGGGCTGTTTCACTTAGGATAACAGCCTCCAATTCTACCCATGTTGCTGCAGAAGACATGATTTCATCCTTTGTTTATGACTGAGTAATATTCCGTAGTGTATCTATACCACATGTGTTGTTGCTTTTTTTTTTTTGAGTTGGAGTCTCACTCTGTCACCCAGACTGGAGTGCAGTGGCATGCTCCCAGCCACCGCAGCCTCGACCTGCTGGGCTCCAACGATCCTTCCGCCTCAGCCCTTCCAAGTAGCTGGAACTACAGTCGTGCACTACCATGCCTGGCTAATGTTTTTAATCCAATCATCATTGACGGACACTTAGGTTGCTTTCATATCTTTAAGAGCACACATTTTTTGCTTTTTCCCATAACATTTATTTTATTTTAAAGATGTGAGTACAATTCAGGATTAGGTATACAAATGGTCATCGTACAGGTAAAATTTTGGCATACCTTTGGTCCCCACTTCACCTGGTTTGAGATCAGTTACCCTTATTAATGTTATGTGCTTCCCCCCTGCCCCTGGCTGTTTCCAGCTACTGCCAATCCCCTTCTTATAGTATTATAGTAAATGTTCGGGGTCTGCTTATGAGTGAGAACATATGGTACTCAGTTCTTTGTTTCTGTGATGGATCACTAAGTATTATAGACTTTAAATCCAAAAGTTGCTGCAAACTCCATAATTTTGTTCTTTTTTTAATGAATGTATATGTACCACATTTTAAAAATCCATTCCAGTTTTGATGTGCAGCACGGTTGGTTCCATGTTTTTGCTATTGTAAATAGTGCTGTAGTAAACATAAGAGTGTACACTTTGTATGCAAATAGCACCTACTGGCTGTGAGACCTTGAGCAAGTCACTCATCTTCTTTGTCTCCCAATTTCCTCACCCACAATTCACAATACCTCATAAAGTCATATAGATTAAGTAACTCAATGAGTGTAAACCACAGAGCACCAGTCAGTCTTAGGTGTATAGTAGCATAAGATAGAAAAGGATGGGAGGAAAGAACACAGACTCTGGAATAAGGCACCCAGGGTTTGAACAGCACCTCTGTCACCTACTAGCTGAGTGATTGGTCTGACCTACAACCCCACTGAGTATCTGTTTTCCCGTCTGTAAAACAGGAGCTAATACTAGTACCTAAATCACTATGAGCATTATAGGAGTTTAAGATGAATAATGCCCTCAGAATGGTAGCTATAGTGCAATAATGTTAGTGATTGCTCCTGACATTTTATTTATGGAGGCTCATCTCACTATGTCTCAGATATTATTCTTGTCATCTCTTTTAGGGTGGCTCCTCAGGCAAAGGCACTGCCCTCAGAGGCCGATCTGATGCTGATCTGGTTGTCTTCCTCAGTCCTTTTGTGAGTTTTCAGGATCAGTTATGTCTCCGGAAAGAGTTTATTGAGGAAATTAGGAGACAGCTGGAAGCCTGTCAAAGAGAGAAAAGATTTAGCGTGGAGTTTAAGGTCCAGAATCCAAGGTGGAACAACCCCCGTGCGCTTAGCTTTGTCCTGCGTTCCTCTCAGCTCAAGGAGGAGGTGGAGTTTGATGTGTTGCCTGCCTTTGACGCCCTGGGTGAGTGCTCCCAGCCACAGGGGTTTCAGCCTGTGTCCTATAGCTTCCTACTACCAAGCAGAAATTCCCTGAGTTTGAGAGTTCTTCCCCCAACAAAGCTTCTCTCTAAAGAGAGGTTTTATATTCTCTCCTGGGATAAGAAGAATGAATGAGATCATCATCCAACACAGGAGAGACATCGAACAGCCAATTGGGACTTTTTTTTTTTTGAGTCGGAGTCTCACTCCATTGCCCAGGCTGGAATGCAGTGGCACACTTATGGCCTCCCCAGCGTCAACCTGCTGGGGTCCAGCAATCCTGCCTCAGCCTTTCAAGTAGCCGGAACTACTGGAGCGTGCTACCATGCCCAGCTAATTTGTTATTATTATTATTTATTGTAGAGATGAGGTCTCACCAAGTTGCCTGAGCTGGTCTCGAACCCATGGACTCAGGCAATCTAGGGACATTTCTTATAGAACATCTGCAGGGTTGACGGGTTCCAGAGGGTATGAATTTTACCCTTCTAAAATCGGGCAATGTAGATCTGGCTTAAAGCTCATGTTAAGGTCATTCTTGGCCCAACACATGAGGAACCCTCATCAAGCACACACTGCAGGTTGGGAGGCAGGTGTGTGTAGCCTGCAGGACATTTGGACAGAAAGGGGAACCTCTCAGAGACTCAACTTCCACATCAGGAAACCTGGCAAAGCCGTACTACCTCCATCATACATTAAGTATTAAAGGATCGTCTACATTAAGGGCTGACACATCGTAGGTGTTCCCAAACTTGAATTCCCCAACGGTCCATGAAGCACCAGAACACCACAGTGAACCCACAGGGGTGTATGGAATAGCTTAGATTGTACGTTTTTGAGGGAATGTGACAGCATCTGTCAGACACCATGCAAACAGCTACTATTGTGTTGTTCTGACTTAATTAGTAATCATTAGTTAATTAGTGGGATATGGTGGTGTGTACCTGTAGTCCTAGCTACTCAAGAGACAGAGGCAGGAGGATCACTTGAGCCGAGATGTTTGAGGTTATGGTGAGCTATGATTGCACTACTGCACTCCACAGCCTGGGCAACAGAGCAAGACCTCATCTCTTTAAACAAAGGAGGAGGAGGTAGGGAGAAGGAGGAGGGGGGGAGGAGAAAGAGGAGGATGAAGAGCACTTTAAGCAGAGGGAACCGCACAAAGTCCCAGCAGTTAGCAAAGAGCCAGGTCCATGGAGGAAACCACAGGCGGCAGAGTCTGAAGCAGCGGAGAGGGCAAGGAGGAAGTGACTGAGCCGTGAGCCAGGAGAGCCGCTGCAGCAGAAGTCTGTCATCCTGGCAATGAACTTCCCCTGAACACAGTGGGCAGCCATGGAAAGACTTCCTGAAGGGAAGTAACACGATCAGATTTGTGTGTTAGAAGCAGCATTGGCTGTAGTGTGGGCACTAGATCCGATGGAAAGAGAGGCAAGGCCAGGGGAGGAAGACCTCCGAACAGCAACTCTTAGCACAGATTATCAATTGAGCACCTCCTCCAGCTGTGAATCAGTCAGACAAGGAATCTGTCTCCTGGAGCCTGACAATAACATCTGGAAAAGATACATGGCCGAGCGTGGTGGCTCATGCCTGTAATCACAGCACTTCGGGAGGTGGAGGTGAGAGGATTGCCTGAGTTCAGGCATTTGAGACCAGCCTGGGAAACTTGGGGAGACCTCATCTCTACAATAAATAAAAAAATTAGCTGGGCATGGTGGTGCACACCTGTGGTTCCAGCTACTGGAAAGGTGAGATGAAAGAATCGCCTGAGCCTAGCTGGTCAAGGTTGCAGCAGCCATGAGCGTGCCCACTGTACTCCAGTCTGGGCAACAGAGTAAGACCAATCAATCAATCAATAAGATATATGGAGTGATACTTGCTAAAAAAACCCCCCAAAACAAAAAAACTAAACAGAGTGATACTATAGAGAGTGATGGGGGTTGGAAGACTTTAAATGGAGTGGTGAGGAAAGACCCCCTGAGGATGTGACATCTGAGCTGAGCCCCAAGAAATGAGAAGGCGGGAAGCTGTGGGAAGATCTGGGGATTCTGGAAAGAGGAAACAGCAAGCACAAAGGCTCTGAAGCAGGAATGAGCTTGGCACATTTAAGGAAGAGAAAAAAGATCAGGAGAGTGAGTGGGAAAGGAAGGCAGGGGGTGAGGTGAGAGAGGTCACACTAGACTTCACTGGCCCCCATAGGGACTTGGGGCCTTTTTATTCCTAATGTTGAGAGAAGCAGGAAGTGGCACAATTGGATTGTGAAAGACCTCTCTAGGTCTGGGGAACGAGTGAGGAGGATGCTTCCCTAGTCCAGGCAGGAGGTGATGGTGGCTTGGACCAGGTGATGGAGGTGGAGTTGGAAGGAGGGAGGACCGGGGATGAACCTCAGGCTTCAGGCCCTGGGTCTACTGCCCCTTCCACTGAACCCCATGGTCAGGGAGCCTGTCCCCCCAGGGTGACTGAAAGGGCCACATAGAGGAGCTGACATCTCAAAGTGATGGTTCTGCCCTCACAGGTCAGTTAACCAGAGGCTATAAACCTGATCCCAAAGTCTACATTGAGCTCATCCGGGAGTGCACCCGCTTGAAGAAAGAGGGCGAGTTCTCCACCTGCTTTACGGAGCTGCAGCGAGACTTCCTGAGGCAGCGTCCAACCAAGCTGAAGAGCCTCATCCGCCTCGTCAAGCACTGGTTCCAAATTGTAGGGTCCTGTTGGGATGGCGGGGGTGGGGGGTGTGGGCAGAGAAAGGCGGAGCGAGGGCAGGAGGAGGAGGGAAAGGGAGTGGCGGAGGAAACAGAGGGAGGGGAAGGAGAGACAGGAAGATGAGGAGGGCAGGAGGGAGGAGAGGGATGAAGCCACAGGAGGAAGGAGAAGGAAGGGAGGGGAGGGCAAGAGGAGAGAAGGGAGAGACTGTTGTGTTTTGTTCACCGCTGTGGCCCAGATCTTAGTGCCTGGCGCTTAATAGGTGCTGAACACATAATTGTTGAATAAATGGGTGGATGCTATGACCACACACACACACACACACACACACACACACACTTCGCTCACACAGAGTCAACCACACTCTTCAGAAGGTGGACAGGGTGAAACAGGGGCTTCAAACAAATATGTGTCCATATCCTTCCTGCCACTTCCTGGCTGACTGACCTTAAGCAGGCAACTTAACCTCTCTGTTCTTTGTTTTCTCATTTGCAGAGAGTGAAATGCCATAGCAAGTGTAACATGGTGCCTGGCATATGGGTGATCCTAGTAAATGAGGCTTCTCTTAGCCACCATAGGAGTACACGTAATAAAATCTTACCTGTATTGTGTGCTTAGTTTAGCTTATCTGCCTTTTGTGGATGTGATATGCCTTTCTGTTCACTTTTCAACTCCCTGTGTCTTAGTCAACCTTCACAGTGATTCTGTGTGCTAGATATTATCATTAAACCCATTTTACAGAAAGAGAAACTAAAGATCAGATGACTCAATCAGGTAAAAAGTAGCAGAACTAAAGCCTGATTTTGGGTCTACTAACTCAAGAGTTTGCCCAATAATAATAAGCATTTGATGTATATATTTCTTTCTTTTTTTTTTTTTTTTTTTTGAGTTGGAGTCTCACTCTGTCGCCCAGACTGGAGTGCCGTGACATGCTCCCGGCCACTGCAGCCTCGACCTACTGGGCTCCGGTGATCCTTCCGCCTCAGCCTCCCAAATAGCAGGAACTACAGGCGTGTGCTACCATGCCCAGCTAATTTTTTGATTTGTTGTAGAGATGAGGTCTTGCCAAGTTGCCCAGGCGGGTCTCGAACCCTCAGGCTCAGGCAATCCACTCACCTCAGCCTCCCAAAGCGCGGGATTACAGGCTTGGCCACCGAGCCCAGCCTAGGTAATTTTCATAAAGTACATCCATTGGGATTTCTTTTGGTGACAGTATATTGGCAGTAAACTCTCTCAGTTTTTGTTTGTCTAAAAAAAATTTTTTGACCTTCATTGTTGAAGGGTACTTTTGCTGGGTTAGTGGTCATTTCAGCACACTGAATATATCATTCCATAATCTAGTGTCATTATTAAGTCAGTTGTCGGTCTACCTGTGGCTCCTTTATAAGTAACCTATCTTATTCCTCTGACTGCATCTGAGAGTTTTCTCTTTGATTTGGTTTAGCTTCAATCTGGTGTATCTTAATGATGATTTTTATTATCTGTTGTGCTTGGTATTCCTTTGGAATTCTGAACCTGTGAATAGATATCTTTCATCAATTTTGAAGCTTCTCAGCCATCCTCCTAAAATATTGTTTCTCTCTCCTTTCCTAGCTTCCTGGAATTCCAATTAAATATATGTTAGATCTTTTTACTCTATTTTTCATATATCTACACTTTCTTCTGTATTTTCCATCTTTTTGTCTGTATTTCATGATTTATTCTGAATTTTTTTCTTGTCTACTTTCCAATTGACTAATTTCATCTTTAGCTATGTCTACTTTGCTGTTAAGTCACTAATTACAGTTATTGTCATTTATATCCTAGGATTTCTATGTCATTTTTTTTCATATCTACCAAGTTACTTTTTATAGCTTTTAATTTCTGGCTGACTACTTAAAGCTCTTATTTTATTTTACTCAACAGATATTCCTAGTTATTTAAAAGTTTGTGTTTAATCCTTTAATATTTAATGTTCTGTAGAGTCATTACTATTTCTCCTTTATTGTTAGTCATCACTCTTGATGTCTTGGTTTTTTTGTTTTTTTTTTTTTAATGTGCCTGGTTATATATGTGCTGGTGACTGTACTTGAAAATTATTTATGAAATAATTTGAGATTTGGGATAATGCATATTTCTCCAGAGGAAATTTGTTTGTATCTCTGTGACTCTTAGGAACACTACAAGTTCTTCCTCTCAATTAATTTTCATAGTATCCTCATAAAGCAGATGCTATTATTACTGCTTACTTAGCAGATGACAAAAGTGAGACTCTGAGAGTCGAAGTTGTCTACTCAGAATCAGACAGTGCTGGAGCCAGGATTCAAACCCACATCAGTAAGAATCCCAAGCTCAAGCTCTTAACCAAGGACCAATAAACTTTTTCTGTAACAGGCTAGATAGTAACTATTTTAGACTTTGTGGGCCACATACTCTCTATCACAACTACTCAACTCTGCCTTTGTGACATGAAAGCACCATGACTGTACATACATGAATGGGCATGACTTTATTCCAAGACAACTTTATCTACAAAAGCAGGTGGCAGGCTACATTTCTCCCATGAGAAATGCATTTTACACAAAAACTGGACACCCCATTTTTAAATGGTGTTTCCTCTTCTCAGTGTAAGGAGAAGATTGGGAAGCCACTGCCACAGCAGTATGCTCTGGAGCTCCTGACAGTCTACGCTTGGGAGAAATGGAATGGGGAAACAGAATTCGAGACAGCGCAGGGATTTCAGACCGTCTTGGAATTAGTTATAAACTACAAGGAGCTTTGCATCTACTGGACAGTAAATTATGACTTTAGCAACCCTGAAATTAAAGAATATCTGGAGAAGCAGCTCAAGAAATCCAGGTACCCTCTCCCCATCGGGCTCAGCTCTCCTACATAAGGGAACCCTAGGATACAGCTGCAGTGCCTTGGAAGTGGAGGGTATGGGAGGGCTCCCCACCTGCTTAGCATCTCCTGTTGCCTGTCATGGTGCTGGGCACTTTCCTGCTGCCATCCAATTTAAAGAATAACCTCTGACCCTTTGAGGCAGGCTCTATGCCAGTAGTTTTACAGAAGAGTAAACTGAGGCTCTGAGAGGTAAGAAATTTGTCCACACCCTAACAAAAGATGAGTGAAATTGCTGGAACTTGAGCTGAAATAACAACAGCAGCAGCAACAACAACAATTGCTTCCAGGAATTGAAAGTTTGCTGTAAGACTGACACATCCTAACATAGAAGTAAAACTTACTATCAGTATAACTGACATGCACTAACCCCTTGTTATGGTCACATGACTTGGTTTTTCCTATTCACACACCACAACCTTTGAAATAGGCATGTAGAACTCTCCCCGTTTCACAGATGGAGAAACTGAGACTCAGAGAGATCAAGTGACCGGCCCAAGGGCACATCCCTGATAAAGGACATAGGTGGAATTTGAGCCACATCTGTCGGGACCAAGTGCAAGGCTCCTTCTCATGCTCACTGCCCACTGGAGGACAGGTCTGGGGACACACCCCAGGGGGCCCCTTCTGATACCCTGAGTCCCAACCTGCCTCAGGCTGGTGTGTGGTTCTGTCAGGAGCATCTGGGCTCCCTGGACAGAGCCCCAGCTCCTCACCTCACTCTCTAAACATTACTCTGCAGGCCTGTGATTCTGGACCCAGCTGATCCTACGGTAAACTTGGGCGGTGGAGACCCAGAGGGCTGGTGGCGGCTGGCACGAGAGGCTGAAGCCTGGCTTGGAACCCAGTGCTTTAAGAAATGGAATGGGTCTTCAGTGGGCTCTTGGATCACGTCGGTGAGACTTCTGCTCCCTCCCTGCCATCCATCCCCCCACCCCTCCACACAAGAGAAATGTAGTGGAGACCATTCTTTCCAAAGAAATCACCTCTTGCTAAAGGTAACTTGTAGTCACACAGTTATAGGCTGTGCTCCACACTTCACAGTCATCTGGGCCACCACCAGAGTGTTTCTGGAATTTTCACATCCCCTTGTCCACAGTTCATTCCACTAGAAGTAATAATACATAATAACAACCACCACTTATTGGTTTGGGCTCAGGCTCTGACCTAAGTAAGCCCTTATTTGTCTTATTAGACACTCACAACAATCCCATGAAGTATGTTTTCTATCGGGCCCATCTTCTAGATGAGAAAGAGGCTCAGAAGGTGAAGTCACTTGCTCAAGGACACTTAGCTAAGGAATAACATGGCTGGGATTTGGGCTTGGTGGACTCCAAAGTCAGTGCTCATGTCACTATGCTAAATAGCATGCCCTGTCTTGTCTCCACTTATCATTTGGCAAATGGGAGACTCAAAGCAGTTGAGTGGCTTGGTCTGTCACACAGACAAGTAGGGGTGGAAGGACCCATGCTTGGATTCTTCCACTCACTGGGTAGGAGTCTTTCTGTCACCAGGGGATGACGATGTCACAGGTGGCATCCCTAAGGAGCAGCTCGAGTTGGAGTTTAGTGTGAGGAGGAGACCATAGGGAGATGTGAACAGAGATGCAGAACAAATTGCAGCCTTGGTCAACTCCAAGGACAGACAGACCTGCAGCTAGAATAGCCTTGAGAGCTGTCCCACTGCAGACAGAGGGGGCCAGGCCTTTATACTCCTAGTGGATCAGTCACTGAATGTGGGCACCTTAGGAAGGGGTGGGGCTTTGAGCAAAGGCTCTTACAACTAAGGCAAGCCCTAAATGAGTCAGTGGCCAAAGTCTGCCTGCTGACCACCATCCCAGCTTCTGCAAAGGGGTGTCCAGGTAGCATGCCACAGTGTCCACATGAAATGCTCACTGAGGTCCAGCTCCAAGGCAGGAAGACTAGCTCCCTGATGTGACCATGTGTTTTACCCTTTCAGGATGAAAGCGACAGTGAGGACCAGGAGACTTGGGCTAATGAGGCGTATCAGAGTCAAGGTTATGTTGGGACGTATCAATATCCTGGTTTCTCTCAGCACTACAGCACATCCCAGGCAGTGCCCACTCCACAGGCAGAAGAAAACTGGACATGCACCATCCTTTGAATGCCAGTGCTTCTTGGGGGAAAGACTCCGGAGTCATCCAGACCAGCCCCCTCACTCCTCCTTTCCAGGCGGGACCCTTGATCTGGGGAGGGTAGGAGATTGCCCCAAGGTCCTCAGTGAAGCTGGTGTACAATCTAGAATCAGAACCCAGGTCTCCTGACCCCTGTCCTTCCATACCCACTCTCCTGTCATAGATAGCACTCCCCACAGCCCCACCTCACTCCACCTGTTCTCGGACAATATTCCCTGTGAGGCAACAGAGAGATGTAGACAAGAGAGTAGGATTTCAGTCTTGACTTTCTTCTGTGTTTCTGATAGGAGGGTTATGTTCAATGTATTATCAATAACAACAAAAAGAAAAGCAAATAGCATGTATTGAGTATCTATTAACTTCAAGGCACGGAGCCAAGAAGTATAGATGAGTGTGTGTGTGTGCATGTGCGTGTGTGTGTTCATTGATTCAACTAGAAATACTAATTGAGCACCTACTGTGTGACAAGCATAATTTGGTCACTGAGAACACAGTAATGAACAAAAGCAGACAGAAATCCCTGTCCTCATGAAGTTGGTCTTTGTGCAAAGCATTTTAATATCAGATGGTTTTCCTATTTCAAATAATTCTGAGATAAGCATCTTTGGCTCATTCTTTGTCTACATCTCTAAGAAAAATTCCAGAACTTCTCTGCCTCATACAGTACCCACTAGCCATATGTGGCAACTGAGCACTTGAAAAGCAGCTAGTCCAAATCTAGATGTGCCATAAGTGAAAAATATATACTGGGTTTCAAAGACTTAGTACAGAGGAAATAATGTCAAATTCTTGACAATTGAGTCTTGAAAAATGGATTGTGTGCTGAAATGACAATTTTTTAATATATTAAGTCAAAATGAACTTCATCTGTTTCTTTTCACTTTTTTAATGTGGCTACTAGAAAATGTAATATCAAGCCAGGCTCGGTGGCTCAGCCTGTAATCCCAGCACTTTGGGAGGCCAAGGCCAGTGGATTGCCTAAGTCCATGGGTTCGAGATCAGCCCAGGCAACTTGGCGAGACCTCGTCTCTACAACAAATCAAAAATTACCTGGATATAGTAGCACATGCCTGTAGTTCTGGCTACTCGGGGGGCTGAGGCAGAGGGATAGCCGGAGCCCAGCAGGTCAACGCTGGGGTGGCAGTGAGCATGCCATTGCCTGGGTGACGGAGTAAAGTTCCAACTCCAAAAACGATTTAAAATCACACATGTGACTTGCACTGTATTATGTATTTCTATTAAACAGCTCTACCCTGGGAGTGAACCACTGGATTAAAGAATAGGCTACCGCGATTTACATGGTCACAGAGCCACACTGTATTCGTCCGTTTTGTGTTGTTATCAGGGAATACCTGAGGCTGGGCAATTTATAAAGAAAAGAGGTCTATTTGGCTCACGGTTCTGCTGGGTGTACAAGAAGTATGGCACTCACTGACATCTGCTTCTGGTGAGGCCTCAGGAAGTTTCCACTCACAGTGGTGAGGAAGGGGAGCCAGCTTGTAACATGGCAAGAGGGGAAGCAAGAGAGAGAGAAGGAGGTGCCAGGCTCTTTTAAACAACCAGTTCTCTCATGAACTAGTAGAGAAAGAACTCACTCATTACTGGGAGGGACTCACTTATTACTACGAGGGATCCGCCCCCATGACCCAAACACCTCCCACCAGGCCCTGCCTCCAGTACTTGGGATCACATTTCAACATGAAATTTGGAGAAGACAACATCCAAACCATGTCACTGTCCTTGGTACCAAAACCCAGCACTTCGTTTACAAGACTCCAAAATAGAAAACTTCCATAAATAGATACAAAAGAACTAAGAACACAAAAGAACTAAGCCTGCTCTTATCATCTAAGTTGCTAGTCACCCAGGTGGCTAGCAAGAAGTCTTTGGTGTGTTGAGATTACTCTTATTTCATTAGCATCCCTATGAGATAGATTTTATTGTTGTTCTCATAATAAATGGAAGAACTTGAGGTTCTGAGAGGTTAGGACACTTGCTCAGAGTTACCCAGCTGGTCAAAGTTAGAATATGAACTTGAACCCTAATCCTTCTCTCTCTGAAGCACACGTTCTTAATCCCTGCAGTATGGTCTGAATATGTCCTTATTCGTTGAATTCTTAGGTTAAGTCCATGAGAACAAGAAGCACCAACATTCAAGGGCAGGAGAAGACGGATGTGCCAACTCAATCAGGCAGTAGATTTACCCCTCCTCTGCCATTTTGTTTTATGTAGACCCTCAGATTGGATGATGCCAGTCTACTGACTCAAATGCTAATCTCTTCCAGAAACACTCTCACGGATACATCTAGAAATAATGTTTCACTAGCTGCCTGGGTATTCCTTAGCCCAGCCAAGATGACACGTAAAATTAACCATCACACACTCCATGCTGATAGGGAAATTTAGGCAGCCCATATAAGGCTACATTGTATTTTACCCTATGTACAGTCCATTTGTGTTGTCTTTTGTGAGTATTTCACAATTATAAACGACTCTACAGGGAGGGGCACACATCATCAACAAGGGTACCTGCATAATGAACATTTGCATACCTAACCCTGAATTGTACCCCACATCTTTAAAAGAAAAAGGGGGAAAAAAACCAATGCTACAATCGATAGTAGGTTAATTGAATCAGTAAATAGTTACTTAATTGAAGAGTCACATGGCCACATGGTTAGGCTTCCATCTACAACAGGCCCTAATAACACACCAGGATTATTGTTCAAAGGGCATATAATATTCTGCTGCAAATAACATGGCTTTACTCCATAGCCCTAGAGTTCTGTGTATAATTCTCTAACTGGGGATTTCCATAATCTCCTCATAGCCTCTTCCCATGACCGACATTTATAATACTATGGTGTCTGCCGGGGTGTATGGTCCACGTGGTAGGCCACAGCATCCTTGAGGACCTAACGGCAGTGCTAATTCCTGCACTTCCCTCACCATGGGATGTGATATTGATTTTGATTTACTATCCTTGGCCAGGGAAGTGGCAGTTTCAAAGGCATCTCCGTGACCCTTCTTCAGTGTGAAAGTCTTTCCTTACCCCACAGGCTACTGTGGGGTTGTCTTTTACCATGTATGTCTTTTCTGAATATATATTCAGGGGACAGAAAAATGACAGCCAGGTCCACAAAGTAGACACATTATCAGCCTAACGTGGCCAGGGATCCATTTTTCACTCGCAGTTCCCACATGCCCCTACTCTGATGGTGGCAGAGCCTGGCGACATGTTGGTTTTTTGTGCATCATTATCAATGTTGATCCTCTGCCCAACAGTCTTTGGAGTGGTTGGGAATTCCTCCTTTTACATCCTCTGAATAAGTGACCAGAGGTCCCTTGGGGGGAAGCCATTACAGTCTATGCTGTGGTGTTGCAGGGTCCTTTTCCCAGAGGACACTGCCTCCTCTTCAGCCAGTGGGATCCAGTCTGAAAACTGAGTCAGGCCAAGATATTGGGTAAGAGATGATGGCTTTTTATTGGGAACAACTGTCCTCAACCTCCTGGTGCTCCAGCCTTGATTTCTTCTAATTGTCAAAATTGAGTAGTGCCCATTTTGGCTGCCCACAAGTTAAGTCATAAGGATGCCACATTGTATTAACCACGTCCACAACTCTCTGTGGGTTAGGAACCCTGGCTGCCCCTCCATCCAACCTCACTCATTATAACCATTGCACCCAACTGGTCTCTATTGTTTCAGGAGTCCTACCCTCCCCAGTGCTATCACCAATCCACGCTCTGTAACAGTCCCTGTTCCAGGAAGGCTGCCACCAAAACCCTTCAGGATGTAGGCCCCTCTCTCCAGCACAATCCTTGGGGAATGATTTACCCTCTGGGCTGTCCCCGGTGGGATTTCCAGCCTTACATAGTAAATATACCCACTTCCCTCAGCCTTCTCACTCCTTCCTCCACCATCTGCCATGGCAATTCTGATTGTAATGGCATTATGATTTTAATTTGCATTTTCTTGACTACTAATAAGACTGGCCACATTTTTATATGATGGTAAAATATGCCATTTGATTTTCCTTTTTTGTGAAGTACTTGTGAAAAACTCTTGCCCATTTTCTCCTAGATTGTCTGACTTTTTATTATTGAACTGCACAAGTATATGTGTGTGTATACATATATAGAGCAAGAATTGTAAAATATACATCTGTATACATACATATCCATACACATATATATTTAAGTGGTGTGTAGAAGATAAGTTTACACATATATACATATGGATGTATCTGTACTGAGCCTAACGTGGCCAGGGATCCAGTATATATACAAACATACGTGTAACTACACATATATGTACACATATATATATCCAAGGGATGCCAAAAAAAGTATACACATTTTAAGAGATGTTTTCTCTACGTACTTCTTTTCAACGTTGAATTTAATTATGGTGGCAGTGCGCCGTATGACGTTTGCTCAACCATGCTTCCACCATTTTCTTTGACCTTCCTGCCTGACGCATGGTGACACTAGCATTCGTTTGATGAAGGCCATCTTTTGAGGAAACATCATACTTAAATATGTATACATTTTTGGTACCCCTTGTATATACTATATAATCCTTTGTCAGTTGTATTTATTGACAATAACTTCTTCAATCCTAACAGCTTTTCTTCTTTCTAGGTTTCATTGGGTTACCAGAACTAAATGACAATGAAGTCAAAATTATCAACCTTTTCTTGTATGATCAGTGCTTTGGAGTCCTAGTAAGAAATCCTTTCCTTCCTCAAGAGCATGAAGATATTCTCCTTACTATCTTCTCAAAGACTTACAATTTTACTTTCGCACTTACGTCTTTAATCCTATAGACTTTTGTTTGTTTATTGTGGCAAGGACATTTAAAACGAGATCTACCCTTCTGACACATTTTCAAGGGTACAATACAATAGTGTTCACTATAGGCATGATGTAGCACAGCAGACCTCTAGAACTTACTTATCTTGCATAACCAAAACTGAAATGCACATTGATTAGCAACTCCCCATTTCCCCTCCCCCAGCCCCAGCAACCACCATTCCACTCTCTGCTTCTACAAGATAGACTGTTTCACATTCTTCATAGAAGTGGAATCATGTAGTATTTGTCCTTCTGTGACTGGTTTCTTTCACTGAGAATAATGCCCTCCAAGTTCACCCATGTTGTCGCATATTACAGAATGTTTTCTTATTTTTAAAAGGTGAGTAATATTCCATTGTATGTACTGAATATATCATATTTTCTTTAATCCTCTCATTCACTGAAGGACATTTAGGTTATTCCCACTTCTTGGTGACTGTGAATAGTGCTGCAATGAACATGGGAGTGCAGATATCTTTTTGAAATTCTGATTTCCATTATTTTGGGTAAATACCCAGAAGTGGGTTTGCTGGAACCTGTGGTCATTCTCTTTTTAATTTTTTGAGGAACTTCCATACTGTTTTTCGTTATGGTTGTGCCATTTTGCATGCTCATCAATAGTGAAAAAGAGCCCCAATTTCTCCACATCCTCATCAACACTTGTTATCTTTTTGATTTTTTTTATAATAACTACTCTAACAGTAGTGAGGTGATATCTCATTGTGATTTTGATTTGCATTTCCCTGAGACTGAATGACATAATCATCATACCTGTTGGCTATTTGGATGCCTTCTTTGGAAAAAGGTCTATTCAAGCCCTTAGCCCATTTTTAAATCAGGGTATTAGTTTTTTTGCTGTTGAGTTGTAGGAGTGTTACATATTTTGGAGATTAACACTCAGAAGATATGTGGTTTGTAAATATTTCCTCTATTCCATAGGTTGCCTTTTCATTTTGTTGAATGTCTCCCTTTACTATGCAAAAGCTTTTTAGTCTGATGTAGTCTCACTTGCCTATTTTTGCTTTGGTTGCCTGGGCTTTGCATACATGGTCAACTGATCTTTGGCAAGGTTGTCAAGAATACACAATGGGGAAAGGGCAGTCTCTTCAACAAGCAGTGTCTGAAAAACTGGATATTCACGTGCAAAAGAATGAAACCCTTACCTCACACCATATACAAAGTCAACTCAAAATGGATTAAAGACTTAAACATAAAACCTGAAACTAAATCTCCTAGAAGAAAACATAAGAGGAAAGCTTCATGACATTGGTCTTGACATTGAATTCATAGATATGACACCAAAAACACGGGAAAGAAAAAGCATTTCTTTTTTGGTATGTAAACTCAAGTTCCAGTTATTTGATGCAGATGTCCAGTTACCCCAGAGGCATTTGTTGGAGGAACCATCCTCTCTCCACTGCTTGGCAAGGCCACCTCTGACATGCACTCAGAGCCCATCTACATGGGTGTCTGTTTCTGGACTCTCTGTTCCATTCCATCGGTCCATTTTTTTTGTAGCCTTGAGTTAATATTACCTTGTCTTAATCAACATAGCCTTATAATTAATATCACATGAAGCACTCTGTTCTCTTCTTATCAAAACTCATTGGCCTCTCTTGGCCCTTTCCATTTCTATATTAATTTTATACTCAATTTGTAAAGTTTACTCAACACAGGGGGAGGCTTTTGATCAGAATTGCACAGATTCATTTAGGAAGAATAGCATGTATATAAAATTGAGAATTCTAATTTATGAACTTAAGAGTCTTTTTCCATCAATTTTAGTCTTCTTTAATGGCTCTGTGAAAAAGTTGTACCCTTTTTCCTGCAGAGGTCTTTCATGTCTTTTGTCATATTTACTCCTAGGTCTTTGTTTCAGTCCTGCTGTATTTATATGTGCTTTAGTTTCATTTTGCAATGATTGGTTCCTGGAAGACCTACATGTTTTTAGTGGCAATATCTGGTTATCACATTATGCATGATCTATTTTTTTTAATTTTTGTTTTTATTAATTTTTTTCACTAAGCTTGTATTATTTGTGTGACTGCAAGAAATAATAAAGTAATTTTTCTTGCAAAAACATGCTTTGAGATGTATCTCTCAGCTGAGTTCTGATCATGTAAGCAAAGCTGGAAGGCCCAAGCTACAGAAGGTGCAAGGGAGCTGATGTTTGGAGCTGCTGATTAAAGGACAGATTCATGAGATCTGGAAACGCAGGAGAAAGTGTATAAGGATGATGAAAACTAGAGGTTGTTACACACAAAAAAGACACCTGCACCTGTATTACAGCACAATTCACAATTGCAAAGGTGTGGACTCAACCTAAATGCCCATCAACTGATTAGTGGAGAGTGGAAATTAGTGAACAATCAGTGAGATACACACACACACACACACACACACACACACACACACACACACACACCATGGAATACTATTCAGCTATAAAAAAAAGAATGAAATGATGTCTTTTGCAGCAACTGGATGGAACTGGCGACCATCATCCCAAGTGAAGTAACGCAGGAAGAGAAAACCCAGTCCTGCATGTTCTCATGCATAAGTGGGAGTTAAAGAAAGAGCCTGCTAAAGGCATAGAAAATGTTGTAATGGACACTGGAGACTCAGAAGGGAGAGGAGAGAAGGGATGGAAAAAAATCACCTCTCACAACATGCTCAGGTGGGAGGGGTGGGTACACTGAAAACTCAGACTTCTTCCCCACTAGACTATGCATCCGTGTAACCAAAAACCATTTGTACCTCCTATAAAGCTATTGCAATTTTTAAAACATGCTATAAATATCCCACAGATTAGAAAGCAAAAAAAAAAAAAAGAAAAAAATCGAAGCACCTGGGCCGTAAATTTCTGAGTTGCCAGAAATCAGGTCCAGTTCTGGGCTCCTCCCTGCTGAGCAAACGAAACCAAGAAGAGTTCATGTTTAATCAGCATTAGAGGCAGGCGTTCACAGAGAAGATTAGGACACAGCTGGAAGGCCTCAAAGAGGCAATTTTTGATGTCAAGTTTGAGGTCCAGGGTTGATGAATAAACCCCAGAGCCCTCTCCCTCCCTCTCTCCATGTGCACACACTCAGTTTCATGCTGAGATTCCCCCAGCTCAGCAAGGGTGTGGATTTTGATGTACTGCTGTCTTTGAAGCCGTGAGTGAGCTCTCCCAGACACCAATCCTCTTCTTCCTTCTCACATGGATCCCCTTCCTGTACACCCCTCATTCCTGTCTATGAGGTGCTAGGGCCCCTCCACCTGCCAGCCACAGGTCAGTAATGTCCCTCTCAAACTGTCCTTTAGGTGGGTCAAACCCAAGGTACTATAGTTAGGCTGCTGAGGCTTCAATCCAGCTTCTCAGTCGTACTAGATGTCATGACCCTGAAAAAGTCATTTGCATAACCCCTTGGTGAAGCAGGCTCTCCTCTGTCAAATGGGGGTGCGTGGGAGGCTGAGGTGGGAGGATCACTTGGGCCCAGGACTTTGAGATGAGCTTGGGCATCATGGCAAGACTCTGTCTCTACAAAAAAAAAAAAAAAAATTAGCTTGGCATGGTGGTATGCACCTGTAGCCCCAGCCACTTAGGAGGCTGAGGCAGAAGGATTGCTTAGCCCTGGAGTGTAAGGCTGCATTGAACTATGATCACACCACTGCTCTTTAGCCTGGACGAGAGAGAGAAATTTTACCTTAAAAATAAATAAGTAAATAAATAAATAAGGGTGAAATTGTAGGTCTTAATGGTTTTCAAGTATACAGAAAAGATGAAGGAATTTTATAGTAAATGCCCACATACTCACCACATAGATTCTGCAATTAACATTTTATTGTGTTTGCTTGATCACACATCTACAATTTCCTTATCCTTGAATTTATATTACTCTTTGGTGCATCAGAACTGCCTTTAAAAAAAAAGCAGCAATTTCTCCCTAGGCCAATACAAGGTGGTGAGTTGGCTAAGCAGACAGGAAAAAAGAAACACAGTTTGTGGGTGGATACTGTCATTTTCTAAATAAGCCACAGACTTTCAAAAAGGAGAGCAGATTATTTGCTACTGTGTCAACTAAGAGTGTTTTTGGCATCAAGTAACAAAATGTGCAACAGATACGAGAGGGGACCCTTCAAAAAATCAAATAACCTTTTGGAGGGCAGGGCCCTTGCAATATGCTGGAATTTTTTCCCTCCAGATCAAACAATCAACTAAAGTTTTTATCTGGGAGTTGTGAGAAGGTTGCATCACAATTTGCAGAAAAAAAGCACCGAGTTTTGGCAAACAGGTGATTGGTTCTTCTGCCATGACAATGCACCTGCCTACACGACACTGAGTGTTCAGTAGTTTTTGACAAAAAATGTCATGACCCCTGTGCCCCACCCTTCCTACTCACCTGACTTTTTTTTGTTTCCCCAGATGAAAAAAGTCATCACAGGGAAACATTTTGCTAATGTGGAAGAAGCGAAACAAAAAAAATGACAGAATTTAATAAATAAATTCTGGGGTTTTGGAGTCTCCTTTGTATGCTCTCTAATTGCAAGCACCCCTCTCCCCAAAAAATAAACAACTTTCTGTTTAAGGTTTCCCTAGCCAGAGATTCAACATTTTCTCATTTATTTACATGTTTTTTTTTTTGTCCATCTTTCCCTGGGTAGAATATAAATCCCATGAGAGCAGAGACCTTTCAAATTATTCACCACATATGTTCTGTGCTAGACAAGTGCCTGCCACAAAGATGGTACTCAATAAGTCTTTATAGAAATAAGAATCTGTCTTCAACATCTCAGACATTGTTTTTCATGCCTTTCTTCTCCATATTCTGCTGTAATTTCCATCTTTGGTTTACCAATTTTCTCTTCAATTATGTTGGTTCAAACTGTCTATGGAGAAGGTGTGCTCTTGCTGTTGTTTTGTTCTGTTTCTGTTTTGATTTAGCATTATATTTTGCACTTCCAAGGCGATGGTCATCGTTGATTTTAATAACTGTTCTTGTTTTGTGGATATGACAAATAATTATTGATATAATAACCATAATGAATGTAGTATCTCATCTACTCCCTCTGAGAATGTTGCTTATACATTTCTAGGACCCTGTCTTAGTTCAGTTTGTGCTGCTATAACAGAACACCACAGACTAGATATGTTGTAAAGAACATAAATTTATTTCTCAAAGTCCTGGAGGCTGGGAAGTCTAAGATCAAGTCTCCAGCAGGTTAGAGCCTAGTCTCTCTGCTTCCACAACGGTGCCACGAACACTATGTCTTCTAGAGGGGAGGAAGACTACATCTTCACATGGCAGGAGAGTAGAAGAGAATGAACCCACCCCCACAAGCTCTTTTTATAGAAACATTAGTCCATGCATGAGAGCAGAGCCCTCATGACCCAACTCCTTCCTATTAGGCCTCACCTCCCAACACTGTTGCATTAGGGATGAAATTTTCAACACGTGAATTTTGAGGAGACACATTCAGATTATAGCAGTCTCCTTCTCCTTTATTGTTTCAACATCCTCACTTGTGAGTTCTTATGCTCATAGTGTTCAGTCTTTTAACACAATGTGGCACCCTTGGATGTGTGCTTTTTTAAAAATTGGAAATATTCTGATAGCCTCCCTGTGAACTCTGTACCTACTTACTGCAACTGAAGCCAAAGGTGAGGAAGTATGGGTGTTAGGAACTAGTCTTCTGCACACGGGGCTTCCTGTTCCTTCCTAATTGGCCAGACATTCTGGGTGTTTCCCTGTTTCTCTGCCCTATCCTCAATGCTCCCTCCTGGTGCAAGCACCTCTGCTGCCAGTTTACTCAACACAGGAGCTTTGGCGAAGGAGACAGGATGTCCTTATTGGATGCCATGACGATGCCAGTACAACTGCCAACCATGCCAGTTGACCCATGGTCTCTTCTCCCTCTGTAGCCCACTGTCTGGATCCTGGAGCTCCTCGGAGCCTCTTCCACTCTGTACAGATACCCTCTCCTTTATGTGATCTGGGCTGTAATGTCCTGCTTTGTCCTCTTCCATATCTCTTTAAGGGACCTCACAGTTTCCAGTTTATCTAGGGCACCTCTATTTAGGACCCAGCAGCATCATTAAGGTTTATCAATTTCTTTTAAATCTCTTTCCTGTCATTTCTGGAGTCGTTGAAGGTGTGTGCTTATGTTCAACCCACCATCCTGACCCCATCTGACTCTTGTGCTTTCTATCTTGTAAAAATTCCTCAAATGTCCTCGTCCCTTGATGGCATGCTTTCTCAATTTCTAACACTGTTGGTTTGCATGATGCTTTTGACATAGCTTTGCTGCTATTTTTAAAAAGTATGTATGTGTGTATGTATTTAGAGTCGGAGTCTCACTCAGTCATCCAGGCTAGAGTGCAGTGGCATGACCACCGCTCATCACAGCCTTAACTTCCTGGGATCAGACAACCCTCCCGTCTCAGCCTCCCAAGTAGCAGGGACTACAGGCACATGCCACCAACACTCCGCTATTTATTTATTGTAGAGACAAAGTCTCACTATGTTGCCCAGGCTGGTCTCAAATGCCTGGGCTCAAGCAATTCTCTCATCTTGACCTCCTTAAGTGCAGGGATTACAGATGTGAGTCACCACACCTGACCTTTGCTGCTATTTTCATAGGACCTTGAGTGTATGTCCAACCTACTATCTTGGGTGCAAGGTTTCTAAAGTGACCCTGTGAACCAGGAAGATGACCATGATTAATGGACAAGCATGAAAATCACGGTTGAACCCCCTGGTTTAAATCACTTTCATAACACCCAGCCTTCAAAATAGCCTCCTGCCCAAACATGAATACCCCTGGTGCTGCCATGCTCACTATTTAAATATAAACTGGGTGTACATACCGGCGTTCTGTCATCCCTCCCTCTAGGTAATCATGACCTCTGAAATTCACACTCTGACTCCATCTGTTTCCTTTATGTTAAGGTGCAGACTTCAGGGCTCTTAAGATTAATTGTTACTGAAATGTACTCAGAAGCAGAGTAAATGCTGAGCCCTTGAGCAGATGGGGCAGAGGACCAGTTTTTGAGTGAGATGGGAGGAGGGGCATAGGCTGAGACTTTGGAAGAAAGCTGAGATGCGCAGACTCTGGGTACCTGAACGGAGAAACAGCAGGGACAGACCAGAAAAGGGAGGGGACAGGCCATGAGGGGAGCGGCCATGAGGTCAGGCACCTGGATTCAAATCCACATTCTGCTGCTTCCCGCCCACCTAGCCTTGTGCCAGTCCCAAGGTGATTCCCCTGTTGTCGCCTCATATGTTTTAATATTGTTGTGTAAGGTGCCATTCTAACCCGATCTCCCTTCCCGCTTCTCTCGAAAATCATTCTTCGTTTCTTGCAGGTAGACTTTAGAATGGTGCGTTTGAAGTTTTTGAAAATGGAATTACACTATGTAAATTATTTGGAGAGTGTTGGCTTCTGTAGAGCCCGGTGCTGAGGGCTTGGGCTGGGTTTGCAATCCAGCCTGACAAGTTTCGGTTGTGCGACCTGGACAGTTACTTGGCTCCTCTGTGCCTTAACTTCCTCATCTGTCAATTGGGTGTAATAATAACAGCCCCCTACATCGTGATTGTTGGGAGGATTAAACGAAACAGGCAAGGCAGTGCAGGACAAGAGTCCTGTTCACCATTGATGGTTGGTGGTGGTGTTTAAACCGCATCCTCCCACCAGAGAGCAAAGCAGGGCTCTCGTCCTCCTTCCAGGCCGCTCAGTCCAGCTCTGGCTACTTCTTCAGGTATAACCTACACGTTTCTGAAATGCTCAGAGCATACTACTCAGTGCCAACCCCACAGGTCTGTGGACGGATGCTTAGGGGTATTTTTTCAGGTCGTGATGAGTCCCCAGGGCTGGAGGCTATTTTGAAGGCTGGGTGTTATGAAAGTGATTTAAACCAGGGGGTTCAACCGT
>CAUYQG010092679.1:0-21692 GCA_963574415.1 Tarsius wallacei
TTCTTTGTTTCTGTAATAAATCACGGAGTGTGATTGACTCCAAATCCATCCAAGTTGCTGTAAAATCTATATATTTGTCCTTCTTTATGGCTGCATAATATTCCATTGTGTATATGTACCACATTTTTTTATCCAGTCCAGCTTCGATGGGCAACATGGTTGGTTCCATGTTTTTGCTATTGCAAATAGAACTTCAACAAACATACGTGTGTAGGTATCTTTTTTGTAGAATGATTTGAGTTCCTCCAGGTAGATTCCCAATAGGGGAATTGCTGGATGATACAGAAGGTCAATTTCTAGTTCTTTCAGAAATCTCCACACTGTCTTCCAAAGAGGTTGTACAAGTTAACAGGCACATAGACAAATGGAACAGAATAGAGATTCCAGAAGCAAAGTCTCAGTTCTTCAACCAACTCATCCTTGACAAAGCCTCCAACAACAACCACTGGGGAGAGGAGAATCTATTTAGTAAATGGTGCAGGGAAAACTGGCTGACCACATGCAGAAGATTGAAATAGGACCCCTACCTATCACCATACACAAAAGTTAACTCTAAATGGACCAAAGACCTAAATGTAAAACCTCAAACTATAAGAATCTTAGAAAACGCAGGAAACACCCTTATGGAAATTGGAACTGGAAACCAATTCCTATTCAGAACCCTAAAGACCAATACCTTAAGAAATAAAATAGACAAGTGAGACCTCACCAAATTAACGAGCTTCTGCAAAGCAAAAGAAACCATCAAGAGAGCAGGGAGACAGCCCACAGAATGGGAAAAATATTTGCCAACTCTTTATCTGAAAAAGGCCTAACATCTAGGATCTACAAGGAACTCAAATGCGCGAAAAGGAAAAAAACAAAGCCCCTTTAAAAAGTGGTCAAAGGACATGCATAGACACTTCTCAAAAGAAGAGATACGGGCAGCCAACAAGACACATGAAAAAGTGCTCAGCCTCACTCATCATCAGATAAATGCAAATCAAAACTACATTGAGATACCACCTAACCCCTGTAAGAATGGCCATCATTAATAAAACAAACAACAACAGATGCTGGCAAGGATGTGGAGAAAAAGGAACGCTTCTTTTTTTTTTTTTTTTTTTTAATAGATATGTGTGGTACAAATCAGGATTAGTTAAACAAGCAAGCTTATTCCAGGTGAAGGTTGAACCTCCAACTGGCCCTCACTTCCCCCGTTTTAGGACCAACCTTTAGGATGCTAAGTGACCCCTCTCTCCCTCCTTCCCCTGGAAGTGTCCATGGACTGTGGATCCTTCTCTTGTGCGAATGTGATTAATGCTCAGGTCCCATTTATGCATGATAGCATTCAGTATTCAATGCTTTGTTTCCATTCATGTCCTTTGCCCACTTTTTGATAGGATTGTTTTTCTTTAAGTTTGAGATATTTTTAGATCCTGCATGTTAGACCTTTGTCAGATACATAATTAGCAAATATTTTTATTCCCATTCTGTCTGTTGTCTCCCCCACTCTCTTAATGATTTATTTTTCTGTGCAAAAGTTTTCCTGTTTGATGAGGCCCCACTTGTTTATCTTATCTTTTATGGCGTTTGCTTTTGGGGATTAGATACAAAATTGGTTGCCCACTCCAATGTGCATAAGAGTGTATTCTATATATATATATTTTTAGAATCCACATAGTTTGAGGTATTATATTTAGGTTTTTGATCCTTTAAAAGCTGATTTTTGTAAACAGTGATAGGTAGGACCCCTATTTAATTCTGCATCTGGTCAGCCAGTTTTCATTTGCTAAAAATGATCTCCTCTCCCCAGTGATTTTTATTGATGTCTTTTTTGAAGATGATTTGGTTGAAAGATCAAGGTTTTACTTCCATAATCTTTATTCTGTTCCATTGGTCCAAGAGTCTATTCTTGTATCAATACCAGGCTGTTTTGGTTACTGAGGCATGTAGTAAAGTTTAAAGTCTGGAAATATAATAGTTCCTACTTTGTTCCTTTTGTTGAGAATTATTTTGGCTATTCTCTTTTTTGTTTCCATTTGAGTTTCTCTATTATTGTTTCCAAGTCTGAGAAAACAATGTTGGTAATTTGAAGGGTATTGCATTAAATTTGTAGATTGCATTGAGTAGAATGGACAACTTTACAACATTGATTCTTCCAATCCATGAGCATGGAATATTTTTCCATTTGTTTATGTCATCTTTTATTTCTTTGAGTGGCATTCTGCAGTTCTCATTGTAAAATTCTTTCACTTCTCTGGTTAGGTGAATGCCAAGACATTTCATTTTATTTGTGACTATTGTGAATAGAATTGTGCTTTTTTATTTGACACTCTGCCCGCTTGTTGCTGATGTATAAAAATGCAACTGTCTTTTTCATGTTGACTTTGTACCCTGAGACTTTCAAAGTTGATTATCAGCACAAGGAGGCTTTTGACAGATTCCCTAGGGTTTTCAAGATATAAGATCATATCCACAAAGAGAGATAGGTTGATTTTCTTTTTTTCTTTTTGGGTACACTTGATTTCCTTCTCTTGCCTGATTGCTCTGGCAAGGACTTCCAATACTATTTGGAACAGGTGGGGTGACAGTAGGCATCATTGTCTAGTTCCCATTCTCAGGGGGAATGCTTCTAATTTCTGCCTGTTGAGCAAAATGTTGGTTGTAGGTTAATTATAGATGGTTCTTACTGTTTTGAAGAATGTTCCTTCTATGCCTAGATGCTAAAGGGTTTTTATCAAGAAAGGGATGCTAGATTTTTGTAAAATGCTTTCTTTGTATCTAATGATATAATCATGTGGTTCTTAGTTTTACAATTGTTGATGTGTTGAATTACATTTAGGGTCTTGCAAATGTTGAACGAGCCCTGCGTTCCAGAAAGAAATTTCACTTGGTCATGGTGAATGATCTTTGAGACATGTTTTGGGATTCGATTTGCTAGAATCTTTTATCGGACTTTTGCATCTATGTCCTTCTAGGAAATTGGTCTGTATGTATCATTCCTTGTTGGGTCTTTGCCTGGTTTCAGTATCAGTGTGATGTTGGCATCAGTAATTGAAGTAGTAAGCATTTCCTATTTTTTGAATGCCTGGAAAAATTTCACTAAGATGGTAGCAACTTCTCCTTATATGATTGTAGAATTCAGCTGCAAAGTCATTGAACCCAGAGCTTTTTCTGGTATGTAGATTTCTTATGACTGAGTCAATTTCCTGGATTATTATTGGTCTGTTAAGAGTTTCAATTTCTTGTTGTTTCAACATTGGGAAGTTTTGTAATGTCAGAAAGTGCTCCATTTTTTTTTAGATTTTCTAGTTTATTTGCATACAGGTTTTTTCAGAATTCACTGAAAATCTTTTGAATTTTTTCAGGGTCAGTTGTGACTTTGCCTTTTGCATTTCTAATTCTGCTTATGTGGGTTTTCTCTCCCTTATGTCAATTTGGCTAGTGGGATCTGCTGGTCTTATTTAGCCTTTCAAAGAACGAACTTTTTGTCTTGTTAATTTTTTCAGTGATATTTTTGCCTTCTGTGCCCTGCAGCTATAACATTGTCTTGGTGATTTGGATATGTTTGCTGAGCTTTCTTAGGTGTGGTGTTAGGCTGTTTAGTTGTGATCTTTCTGGGGTTTTTTATTTTTTTATGTGTGTGCAATGCTATGAATTTTCTTCTTTAAAAAAAATTATCTTAAAGATGGGTACAATTCGGAATTTTCCTCTTAATAATTCTTTCATAGCATCCCCAAATTTCTGATAAGATGTCTCTTTTTTCCATTTGTTTCCAGGAATGTTTTTATTTCTGTCTTGATTTCTGTGTTGACCCAGAAGTTGTTCAGCAGTGTGTTATTTAGTGTCCATGTCTTTGTGTGTTTGGGGGGGGAGGGTCTTGTTGGTGACAATATTTATTTTTAAATCACTTTGATCTCAGAAGATGAATGCTATTGTTTTGATCTTTTGAAACTTATTTATGTCCAAGAATGTGATCAATTTTGAAGTATCTGCCATGTGCTTATGAGTAGAATATATACTCTGTTGTTGTTGGGTAAAATGTTCTGCAGATGTCTATTAAGTCCATTTGGTCAAATGTTGAGTTGAGTTTCCAGATCTTCTTACTTATTTTTTTTGCCTCAATGATCTATTTAGAGCTGTTAGTGGGGTATTTAAGACCCCAGGTATGATTGTGTGAGGGTCAATGTTTACTCTTAGTTTAATGAGAAGTTAATTTATGAAAACTGGTGTTCCTGTGTTAAGTGTATATATGTTTATAATAGATATTTCTTGCTGTATATTGAGCCTTTTATCATTATGTAGTGTTCCTCTGTATTCTTTTTATCTGTTGATGGCTTGAAGGCTGTTTTGTCTGAAATTAGAATAGCTACTCCTGTCTTCTTTTTTTTTTCTTGCCTGAAAGTTTATTTTCATCATCTTACTTTGAGTTGGTGACAGTTTTTTGCAGTGAGATAAGTTTCCTGGAGACAGCAGATTGCTGGATTGTGCTTTTTTTAAATTCAATTTGCCACTCTGTCTTTTAAGTGGTTCACTTTGTCCATTCATGTTCAGGCTGAATATTGAAATCACAGGGCTCTGTCACAGGGCTCTTAGAAAACTGCTTTGTTTTCTTCTAAATTTGCAGTTACATATATGGGTGTTTTTATTTTTGTGGTGCTCTGTATGCTCTGTTAACTTTGTGTTTGACTGTATTTTTGTGATGTAAATGGTTTTATGTTGTTTTTTTTTTATTCTGTATTCCACACCTTCTTAAGCATCTCCTAAAGGGCTGATTTGGAGGCAGCATATTCTCTTAGGGATTGAATGGAGAAAATTTTAATTCTCCTTTACTGATTAAACTTAGCTTGGCTGGTAAGGAATTCTTGGTTGAAATTGCTTAGATTTGAGAACATTAAAAATTGGACTTTAATCCTTTCTGGCTTGTAGTGTTTCTGCAGATGTCTGGAGTGCTTCTTATTAGTCTTCCCTGGTAGGTAATCTGACCATTTTCTTTCACTGTCTTTAGAATTATTTCTTTCTAACTACTTTATGTAGGCAGATTACTATGTGAATAGGGGTTAGTCATCTCATGCAATACCTTGTAGGGGTCTCTGAATCTCTTGTGCTTGAATTGTCATGTCTCTGGTGAGATGAGGACATTTTTCTTGGATGAGCTCATGGAATGCTTGTTCCAAGGTATTCTCCATTTCCCTTTCTTCTTCAGGGATACCAGTCAGGCATAGGTTCAGCTTCTTGATGTAATCTCACATCTCTTGAAGGCTTTGCCTCCTTTTTCTGAGTTTTTTATTCTATATTTTAATAGATTAGATGAATTCAATATTTTGCTTTTTTAAGCTCTGAGATTCTTTCCTCTGCTTGGTTAATTTGGCTCACTATGCTTGTTAGTTTGTCATTTATTTTGAGAATGGAGTTTTTTATTTCTATTATTTCAGAATAGGCCTTTTTGAAATTAGCCAACACCTTTACAGTTTCATTGAGTTTCTCTTCTTGTTTTTCTTGATCCTTGTTCATATAACCATTCAGTCTTTGATATCTGTAGTTGTCATCTGAAGCAAGTCAGTACGGGAGACTTCCATTGTTTGTGTTACAGTGACTTTTTTGGGGGTGCTGTTTCTTTAAGATCCTGTGTTTTTAGGACCTGTGTTTTTTTGTTGATTTTTTTTTTAATTTGTGAAGAATTTGTTTTCCTTTTCGAGAATTCCATCACTTAGCGAGAGAGGGAGAAGCATTCACTTCTGCTGCTTGCTCTGATTTGTGGCTGGATATTGTAATTGCAAGTTCTATCTCTCCCTCTGATAAACTAGTCACACTGGTTTTCATTCTGAGCAGAGCTTCTGATTGTGTCTGAGTCTGAAACAGGGTGGAGGATGGAGTGCCCAGAATCTTGTGCCTGTCATTGTTTTCTGCTCAAGGAACTCTCTTTCTACTTGGGAAAAGACTGCCAAAGCAACAGCAACCAGTGCAAGGGTCTGTTTCCCATTGGCTGGTTCTGTTACTGTCTGTTCCCTCTCTGCTGCTAAACTTATCAGGCTAGATTCTCCACCCCCTGTTGCATGTGATTCATGGCTGGCATCAGGGAGGGGGGAACATAGCTCCATTCATTATTTCCCAGAATTGCTATCCCCTCCTTCTGGTATGATCTTAGCTCCTATTCATGCCTAGCTTGTGGCAGGAGGATGGGATGCCCAGATTGCAAGCCTGCCTTTTTGTTCTTTGTGTGATCAAGGTTGTGGAAAAATTTGCACCTCCAAAGATATTAAGGTTGTTTACTTTAGTTTGGGCCTGGATCCCCATCTCTGCCCTGCCCTGCAAGAGAGGAAATGGTCTGTTGCTTCACCAGAGCAGTGGGCTTGTAAGTCAGATTTCCCCTGCAGATGGACCCGCTTGAACAGGAATTGTTATCCGCTCCTCCTAGGAACTGGTGCCCACTGCTGCTTCCAGATCAGGTTTCCTACTGTGTGAAACTGATGTTGGTCACACTGCTGGGAGGGAATGAACTAATTCAACACTCACCCTTCTTCCTCTCCAAACAGATCTTTCTCTTCTGTGCATTTCCTATTGCTAGGCAGTTCGTGGAGGGTAGGGGATGGGGCATACTTTCTCCACATGTGAAAAGGCTAGCACTCATTCTTCACAATATACTGATTTCCTCAATCACAGAAACACATAATATAGTTTCAAATTTGTTAACTCATACTCCCCAAAACAAAATTGCTACTTTAAGCACAATATTTATTGTTATAGTTATTTTTTAGCATTGCTATATTGTCAAAATACTGTTTACCAATATTATTAGGTGAATTCCATTCCTTTATTTACTTATTTATTTTGAGTTGGAGTCTCACTCTGTCACCCAAGCTGGAGTGCAGTGGCATGCTCACAGCCACCGCAGCCTCGACCTGCTGGACTCAGTCAATCCTTCTGCCTCAGTCTTCCAAGTAGCTGGAACTACAGGCATCCCTGACTAACTTCTTGATTTGTTGTAGAGACAAGGTCTCACCAAGTTGCCCAGGCTGGTCTCGAACCCCTGCACTCAAGCAATCCTCTCGCCTCAGACTCCCAAAGTGCTGGATTTACAGACTTGGGCCACCACACCTGGCAAGTTCTATTTTTTACTACCAAATTTGGTGGAGTTAGAATATTCATTTGTAAATATTTTGGTTTGTTAGTTACTGTTATAAAACATTATCATGGTTATAAGAATTACCATTATAAAATCTATACTCAAAAAGTGTCACTTTCCTTCTCATTTTTTCTAACCCTGTATCATTTTCCCATTCTTATCATCCTGGTTGTATGAAACCTGATACAAATTTCTGGTTATTATCAATTTCAGGTTAATACTTCCAAATGCATTTTTGCATAAATAATAAAATAGATTCAAAGGTTTTATATATCTTCTATTCTCACAGAAAAGGTAATGTAGTTTATTTTTATCTTTGATATTTTCATTGACCATTGTATCATAAAAATTACTCAACATACTCTACTTAATCATTAGACACAAGTTTGCACAGCTAGTAGCAATATGTATTCTTAAACCTTCACCAAGTGCCTGCATTTTTATACATTTTGATCTTCATCTATCTGGTAGAAAAAAATCTCAGTATTTTTATTTTGCATGTAATTATGAGGAAATTTGAATATATTTTCATATACTTGCAAGCCACAATTAAATCAGTATTGTGAATTATCTGCTCATGGTTTGTTCTATTATTTGAATTTTGTTTGATCCCCTTCATTTTTAAGAGTGCTATGTATATTAGTAATATTAACTATGTTCCATAGTTTTAACTTTACACAGTTTCTTTGTTTTCAGTTGTCTTTTGATTTTGTGTAATTTTTATTTTATGACATGCAACTTAAAATAATTTTACAAAATCAATTTTATTCACCCTTGTATTGCCTCTGGATTTTCTCTTTATAAAATATAAATAATTTTAGAAAGGCACAGTGGTTCACACCTGTGATCCCATTTCTTTGGAAGGCTAAGGTGAGAAGACTTGCTTATATCAGGAGTTCCACACCATCCTGAAGAAAGTGGCAAGACCTCATCTTTACAATAAATAAAAATGAACATAAAGATTAAAAAATTTAGCCAGGCATGGCAGTGCTTTTCTGGAGTTTATCTACTTGGAAGTGGTGGACAGATCGCTTGAGTCCACCAGGTTGACACTCCTGTAGCTATAATCACGCCACAGCACTACAGCCTGAGTGACTAAAAAAAAAAGTTAAATATTTTCACATGTATATCTCTGTTGCATTGAATTAATTTTTGTGTTTAGTGTGAGGTATAAAACCAAAATTAACTTTTTTTTCTCTGAAGCTGAGTACCTGGTATTCTTTATTAAAAACTTCATTTTTCACCAGTGGCGTGAACTGCCATTGTTGTCAAATATAATATTTCAATATACATTTGACTGTATTTTTTAGCTTTTTATGTTATTCATAGTCTATTTATTTATTCTTGTGTCTGTGCCACACTATTTCAATTATAGACGTATTATAGAATGTTTTAATTTGTAATATGACTAGTTATTCAATTTCAATGTTTTTTTTGTTTTTTTGTTTTTTTGCTTATTTGTTCATTCTTGCTTTTCAGTATAACTACAGTATCAAATTGCCAAATAATATAAACAAAAAAACCTGCTGATACTTAGTGGGATTTAATTAAATTTGTATATAAACTTAAGGAAAATTGGCCTAATAATTAATAATGTAGGGTTTTTCTATCCATGAACAGTGATTCCTTTTCATTTGTTCAAGTACACTTTTGTAACTTTCCAAGACAGGTTGAAGTTTTCCTGGTTTAGGTCTTGAACTTATCTTCCTAAGTTTATCTCCATTCATTTGTTGCTTGTTGTAAAGGATTTTTTTTTAAACTGGAAATTGTTTATGTAAAGGTTATTGATTTTTGTAGTAATTTATATCATACCATTTTGGTGAAGACTATTAGAGTTCAATTTAGTTTCATCAACTATTCTCTGGACATCTGTACATCAAGAAAGATCTAATTTGTTTTTGCGAATTATTCTGACTCTGATTTATCTTATTGAATTGCATTGAGTAATAATTCTACTGTAACAATAAATAGATGAGCATTGGTCATTCTTGTCATATTACTGATCTTGGCGGAAATGACTATTATTTTCCCATTAGAGTATTGAGATTAGGACTGAGGTATAGCTATTTTATCATATTTTAAAGCTATTTTTATATATTTAAAAAATTCTTAGATATACTACTATGATTTGCAATGTAAAGAGATACCTTAGGGCCGGGCTCGGTGGCTCAGCCTGTAATCCCAGCGCTTTGGGAGGCCGAGGTGAGTGGATTGCCTGAGCCCGAGGGTTCGAGACCCGCCTGGGCAACTTGGCGAGACCTCATCTCTACAATAAATAAATAAATAAATCAGCCGGGTGTGGTAGCACGCGCCTATAGTTCCAGCTACTTGGAAGGCTGAGGCGGAAGGATCCCCGGAGCCCAGCAGGTCGAGGTTGCAGTGGCCGGGAGTGGCCACTGCACTCCAGTCTGGGCGACAGAATAAGACTCCAACTCAAAAAAAAAAAAAAAAGATATCTTAATGTTGAAGCATCCTTGTTTCTAGAATAAATCCAACTTGGCCATGATGTATTATTTTCTTAATGAGGTGTTTACGTCTACTTATGAATATTTTATTTAATGTTCTTCATTAATCTTCATAAATAATTTTGGTCAATAGTTTATTTGTAATTTTTTATCATTTTTAGAAAACAATGTTATACAAAATTTATGAAAATACGCTTATTTTTCTTTTTCTCTTCTTTTGAAATTCCTATTATATGTATATTACAACTTTTTTAGCTGTTCCACAGTTCTTGGATATTCTATGCTGTTTGTTTTTGTATTTTTAATATTTACTTTTCAGTTTTGGTTGTTTCTATGGATATATCTTCAAGATCAGAGATTCCTTTCTCATCATATTTAGTCTACCAGTAAGCCCATTAAAAGCATTTTCCCTTGGAAGGCTAAGGCAGAAGGATGGCCTGAGCCCAGCAGGTCGAGGCTGCGGTGGTGGCGAACCTGCCACTGCACTCCAGCCTGGGCCACAGAGTGAGACTCCAATGCAAAAACATACAAACAAACAAAACAAGCATTCTTCATTTCACTTAGGGTGTGTCTTACCTCTAGCATTTCTTTGAAGTACTTTCTTAGAATTTCTGTCTCTGCTTTCATTGTTCATCTGTTCTTACATGCTGTCTACTTTGTATATTAGAGCCCTTAGCACCTTAATTGTAGTCATTTTAGAGACTTTGTCTAATAATTTCAATAACTCCTAATATCATAATCTGATTCTGATGCTTGTTCTATCTCTTCAAATTGTGTTTTACCTTTTAGGGTGTATTGTCATTTTTGTCTTAACAATTGGACATAAAGTACTAATTAAAATAAATTGCTATAAATAGACTTTTAGTAAAAAAGTGAGAGGAAAAGCATTCTATGCTTCTATGATTAGGTCTTACTCTTTCAGTCAGACTATGCCTCTGGATTATGAACTTTACAACCCTCACACTTCCCTCTCTCAGTGATATAGAATAGCAAGAGTGGGGTACAGTTGGGTGTTTCCTTTCCTTTAGGATTACTTAGGCTTTGATAAAGCCCCAGCAGGTTATTTTTCTGTCCTCTGCCAGTAAAACTAGGTGATTTTTCTTTGACTTTCTTTCTGAGAACCTAGTAGAGATCCTGAAGGTAATATTTATAAGAATGTGGAGTTCCCAGTGACTGGATATCCCTGGAGTTTTTATAACTCAAGCCTGTCCATGCTGAGCCTCAAGCAAGTTGTCAGTTAAGTTGTAGTTTAGATTTCACTACCTCAGCACTGATTACCAAGGTGGTTTCTGCTCACAGCTTCTGCTAAGGCAAGCTAAGATTCTCTGAATTTGTCTGTTAGTCTCCAATTTGGGGGACTGTAGTTTGCCCTGTGATCTCATCCCTTTTACATATTTAAGAACATTTGTTATTTTTTAGTTAGTTCAGTATTTACTTGTTGGGACAGAGTGGTGATTTTCAGCTTCTTACATGACAGATGGAAAACTGATCTTCTTCCATTTTCCTTCATTTTCAATCCCTCATATTTTGTGGATGGATGTAATATTTAATCTATGAAAACTGGGCTATTTAAACTTTATTTTTATTTTTATTTTTTATTTTTATTTATTTATTGATTTTTGAGTTGGAGTCTCACTCCGTCGCCCAGACTGGAGTGCAGTGGCCGCTTTCGGCCACCACAGCCTCGACCTGCTGGGCTCCGGTGATCCTTCCGCCTCAGCCTTCCAAGTAGCTGGAACTACAGGCGCGCGCTACCATGCCCGGCTAATTTCTTGATTTATTGTAGAGATGAGGTCTCGCCAAGTTGCCCAGGCGGGTCTCGAACCCGCAGGTTCAGGCCATCCACTCACCTCAGCCTCCCAAGGCGGGGGATTACAGGCTGAGTCACCGAGCCCGGCTAAACTTTATTTTGAATGGCATATTTTTATTTATTTATTTTATTTTTTTGCTGCTGAACTTTCTATTGTAAATGACATTTTTGTCTGCTTGTTAATAAGTTACCTATTTTATTAATTTTTAAATATTTATTTGTATAGAAGTCTGCAAATGTCATCCTTTCTTTGTTTATTTAATAGTTGTTTTAATGTTTATTTACTTGCTCTCTTATTTTTCACTTGATAATTTTATTTTTGTATATTAGTAGTTTCTCTCCAGGATTTCTAAATGAATTAATTATTAAAAAACAGAACCATATTACTTATAGCTACTTCTATTTTATTCTCTATCTTATTAATGTTTGCTTTTATCTTTATTTTCTTCCTTGTGCATTCCTTTTGGTTTACTTTATAAAAATGTGGAGTCCCCACATTTTTTCTAATTTTTTGTCTGGACATTTAACAAATTAGTTTTTCTTATATTATTTATTTTGACAATAAAACATTCAGAATACACATTTTCTTCTGGTCATTTAAAAAAATTGTCCTACAGATTTCAATATGTGGTATGTCTTTCTTTTTCATTGCTTTTTTATAAATTCAGTTACTTTAATTTTTATTTTATTTTTCTCCTTAGAGTATTATAGTGGAAGATTTATTTTTTTATTTTTAAATGTTATTTTATTATAGAAATGTGAGGTATGAGTGATGATTAACTATGTACGTAGGCTGAATTCAGGTGAAACTTTGATTTCTAACTGACTTTCCCTCCACCTGGAGGGGCACAAAGAACCTTTGTGTTGTCATGTGTCCTTAAACAACTTCCTTTCTTCCCTCCTCAAATGGTGCCCAGCTACTGCTGATCCCTCCCTTGTGCCATGTGACTATTGTTCAAGTTCCACTTATGAATGAGTACATGTAGTATTCAGTTCTTTGTTTCTGTGATGATCATTTAGTACGATGGTTTTCAACTCTATCCAATGAGCTGAAAGTCCATTATTTTGTTCTTCTTTATGTCTGCATAATACTCCATTGGGTATATGTACATTTTTTATACAATCCATTTTCAATGGACAGTAGGGTTGATTTTATATTTCTGCTATTGTAAATAGTATGACAATAAACATGAGTATGCAGGTGTCTCCTTTGTAGAACAATTTATGTTCTTCCGGGTGTTTTCCCAAGGAGAAGGATTGTTGAATTATATGAAAGGCCAATTTTCAGTTTTTTTAGGAATTGTTACAATGCATTCCATAGAGGTTGAACTAACTTGTACTCTCATCAACAGTGTAGAAGTATTCCCTTTTCTCTGCATCCACTTCAGCATCTTGTTTTTATGTATTCATGATAGCTGTCCCTACGAGAGTTAGATGGTATCCCATTGTGGTTTTGATTTGCATTTCTCTAGTGATTAGTGAGGCTGAGCATTTTATTTTCATGCAGCTGTTTGCTGCTTGTATGTCATCTTTGAAAAGTCTGTTCATGTAATTTACTTACATGTTAATGTGTTTTTTTTTCTTGCATTTTGATTGAGTTCCTTGTATAATTTGAGGTATTATGTTTAGATCTTTGATCAATTTTGAGTTAATATTTGAATATGGTAATAGGGAGGGGTTCAATTTATTTTTTTCAACATGTGGTCAACCAGTTTTCCCAGCACCATTTGCTAAATATAGTCTTCAGTGATTGTTATTGGTGGTTTTGTTGAAGATGAGTTGGTTGAGAGACTATGTTTTTGCTACTGGAATCTCTGTCCTGTTACATCAGTCTGTGTGACTATTCTTGTGCCAATACCAGACTGTTTTGTTTCCTGTATCTTTGTAATGAATTTTAAAGTGTGATACTTCCTTCTTCATTAATTTTGCCAAGACTTGTCTTGGCCAAGTGTGCTCTTTTTTGTTTTCATATTAATTTCTGTATTGTCATTTCCAGGTCTTACAAAATGGTGTTGGTAATTTGATGAGCATTGCATTGAATCTGTAAATTGCCTTGGGTAGAATAGACATTTTGACAATATTGATTTTTCCAACCCATGATCATGGAATGTTTTCCCATTTGTTTGTGTCATTATTGATTTATTTGAGCAGTTTTATATTTCTCATTGCAAAGGTCTTTCGATTCTCCAGTTAAATGGGTTCCAATGTATTTTATTTATTTTGTGGCTATTGTGAATGGAATTATGCTTTTCATTAGATGCTCTGCTTGCTTGTTGCTGGTGTATGAAAATGCAACTATCTTTTGCATGTTAATTTTGTACCTCAGTACTTTACCAAATTCATTTATTAGTGTAAGGAAGCTTTTCACAGACTCTTTAGGGTTTTCAATGTATTGAATGTTATGGTCTGCAAAGAAGAGTAGCTTAAATTCTTTTGTTCCTATTTGAATTCCTCTGATTTCCTCCTGTTACCTGATTGCACTGCCTAGGGTTTTCAGATCTATGTTGAACAAGAGGAGTGAGAGTGGGCATTCTTGTCTTATTATTGGAATTGGGGAGGATGCTTCCAATTGTGCAAAATGTTGGCTGTGGGTTTATCATAGATGGCTCTTACTATTTTGAGGAATGTTCCTTCTATGCCTAGGTGCTGAAGAGTTTTTATCAAGAAGGGATGCTGAATTTTGCTGACTGCTTTTTCTGCACCTAATGAGACAATCATGTTTTTCTTGGTTTTACATCTGTTAACTTGCTGAATTACATTTATAGCCTTTTGATTGTTGAAGCAACCCTTCATCCCAGGAATGAAGTCCACCTGGTTACAGTGAATGATACTTGAGTGTGTGATTGAATTCAATTTGCTAGAATCTTGTTTAGAATGTCTGTGCTATGTTCATCAAGCAGATTGGCCTGTAATTATCTTTTTTCTGTTGAGTCTTTGCCAGGTTTGAGTATCATCAGTATGATGTTAGCTTTACAAAATGAGTTGGAGAGAATCTGTCATTCTCAATAGCCTGGAGTACTTTTAATAAGATTGATATCAGCAACTCCTTGGAGGTCTTGTAGATTTCATCTGGGAAACAATCCTGCCCAGGGCATTTTATGTGGTGAGATTTCCTATGACTGTGTCAATTTCCTTGATTATTATTGGTCTGATTCACATTTCAATTTATTCTTGTTTCAACCTTGGGTGTTTGTGTGATGTCAGAAAATGCTCTCTCTCTCTCTCTCTCAAGGGGGTTTCTAGATTATTTTCATACAGGTGAACATAGTAATCTCTAATAATCTTTTGAATTTCTTCAGGGTCAGTTATGACTTTGCCTTTTGCATTTCTAATTGTGTTTTTGTTTTTTGTTTTTTTTTTTAGTTGGAGTCTCACTCTGTCACCCAGTTCAGAGTGCAGTGGCCGCTCCCGGCCACCACAGCCTCGACCTGCTGGGCTCCGACGATCCTTCCGCCTCAGCCTTCCAAGGAACTGGAACTCCAGGCACGCGCTACCACGCCTGGCTAATTTTTGATTTATTGTAGAGATGAGGTCTCGCCAAGTTGCCCAGGGGGGGTCTCGAATCTGCAGGCTCAGGAAATGTAATTGTGTTTACTTGGAAGATCTCTTCTTTTTAGTTAATCTGAAGTTAGGATTGGTTATTTTGACTTTCCAGCTCACTTAGGTGGGATATTAAGCTGTTTTCCTGTGATCTTTCTGTATTCTTGACCTGTGTGTGTCAATCCTGTGAATTTTCCTCTTAACACTGCTTTCATGGCATACCAAAGATTCTGATGTTTCTTATTTTCCTTTCTTTCTAGAAATCTTTTTACTTCTGTTTTAATTTCTATTTTGATCTAGAAGTTGTCCAGCGCATGTTGTTTAGTGTGCATGTCTTTGTGTGTTTTGGAGACATCTTTTGTGCAATATTAGATTTTATTCCACTATGATTTGAGAAGATGCATGATATTATTTCAATCTTTTCTACATTTGTTCATGCTCGGTTTGTGTCTGAGAATATGATCAATTTTGGGGTATGCTGCATGTGTTGATGAGTTAGAGTGTATACTCTATAGATAATGTGTAAAGTATACTTAGATTTCTTTAATTTTTTTTTAAATTGAGCATCATGTTGTGGTTCCAGATCTTTTGGCTTAATAATCTATCTTGAGCTGTTAGTGGAGTATTTAGGTCTCCAACTATGGTTGTCTGAGAGTCCTCTGTTTACTTGGTAGACTTGTTTGTTTGTTTGCTTATTTGTTTATATATATATATATATATATATATTTTTTTTTTTTTTTTAAGTTGGAGTCTCACTCTTTTACCCACACTGGAGTGCAGTGGCTGCTCCCAGCCACCGCAGCCTCGACCTACTGGGCTCCAGTGATCCTTCCGCCTCAGTCTTCCAAGTAGCTGGAACTACAGGTGTGTGCCACCACACCTGGCTAATTTTTGATTTATTGTAGAGATGAGGTCTCGCCAAGTTGCCCAGGTAGGTCTCGAACCCGCAGACTCAGGCAATCCACTCACCTCAGCCTCCCAAGGTGCGGGATTACAGGCTGAGCCACCAAGCCTGGCTGGGTGCATATATGTTTAGGATGAGAATTTCTTGCTGGTGGATTGAGCCTTTTTTCAGTACTTCCATGTCCTTTTTTACTTTTGTTGGTTGGAAGACTACTATGTCTGATATCAGAATAGTTGTACCTGCCCTCTTCTGTTTTCTGATTGCCTGAACGATTATTTTCTTGCCTCCAGCTATGAGACTGTGGGTGTTCTGTGCAGTGAGATGAGTTTCCTGGTGATAGCAGACTGTGTTGATGCATTTTTATCCAGTTTGTCAATCTATGTCTCTTCACTGGTGCATTTAGACTATTCATGTTCCAATTAGTTATTGAAATGTGATAGTGTATACCTGTCATGGGGCTTTTTGAGGGTTTCTTTGTTACCTTTTTGCTTTTGTATTTATATGTGTGTATTTTCATTTTTTGTGAGTGTTCTGTATGCTCTGTTAATGCTGTGTTTGTCTGTACTTTTGTGATTGGTATGACTTTTTTTTTCTTTTTTCTAATTAACACCTTCTTAAGTGTCTCCTGAAGGGCTGGTCTGGAGGCAAAATATTCTTTTAGGGATTGGATGTCTGGGAAGGATTTTAGTCCTCTATCACTGATGAAACTAAAGTTGGGGGAGGGGTGTAGAAAATTCTTAGCTGAAATTGCTTAGTTTTCAGAATGCCAAAAATGGGACTCCAGTCCCTTCTGGCTATAGTGTTTCCACTGATAACTCTGGAGCACTTTTGAGGGTCTTCCCTGGTAGGTAGTCTGACTTTTCTCTTTCCCGGCCTTTAGAATTTTTTTCTTATTTTGTAGAGATATATTACTATGTTGCTTGGGGATTGTGTTTTCATATGATACTTTGCAGAGTTTCTCTGAATCTGTTGTGCTTGGATAGTCACTTCTCTAGCAAGATGTGGGAAATTTTCTTGAAAGACAAAATGAATCACTTGTTTCATGATTTTCTCAGTTTCTCTTTCTTCTTCTAGGATACCAATCAGTCATAGATTTGGCTTCTTGACATAGTTCAACATCTCTCAGAGGCTGTGTTACTTCTTTTTGAGCTTTTTTTCTAAGTTTTTGACAGATTGGGTTAATTCCATATTTTCTTCTTCAAGCTCTGAAATTCTTTCCTTTGTCTGGTTGACCCTGCTCCCTATGCGTGTTATTGTCTTATTAATTCCCAGAATGAAATTTTCCATTTTCATTGTTTCTGAATGGACTTTTCTAACATGGGCCAACTCTGCTTTTACTTTCTGTATGACTTCAGTGAGTTTCTAGTTTCTCTTCTTTTTGCCATGACATCTCTCATTTCAGTGACTGTCATCTGGGTTAGGTTGTTCTAGGGGATTTATATTGTTTGTGTTCTGACAGCTGCTTTTTGTAACACTATCACTTTAGGACTCTGAGAATTGCCTGAAATTTTTCATTGTTTTTTTCCCCCCTCATTTGTGACAGGCCTTTCTTTGCTCTCTATAATTCCTCTTTAGACTTATTGCTCAGAAGCTATTTAATTTCACTCTGTTCCAGGGTGGTTTTTTTTGTTGTTGTTGTTGTTTTTTCTGTGGTTCAGTAATGATCATTTAATGAGAGAGGGAGGAGAATTCATTTCTGTTCATTGCTCCATCCTGTGGAATGTTTCTGTGACTGCAGATTTTCTCTCCCACTGGTGAACTAGTAAGAACAGTTTTCAGTCCCTATAACTAGCGGTCTGCTGAGAGCAAGTGGTGGCAGGGTGATGGGTCTCCCATCTGCTGTCTGTGTTTTATAGCCCAGGAGCCTCCCCATTGAGACAGCCCTCAGGTGTCTTTTATGTCACACTCTTGAAATAGAGTGAGTTCTCTGCTATAAATGAGGGGGCAGACTCTGCCCTTCAGGAAGGCAGGACTTGGAGGTGGGTCTTCCTGATATGGCTGGGAAGATGGCCACCAGCTGCTGGTGGCAGGTGTCAGCTGGGTTCACTCTGCAGGCACGCTTTCCCCGCCTGTGAATTTGGCATCCTGGCTGAAGTTGCACTCACATTAGTGAACACAGCATGGGTTTTTTTTCTCCATTCTGCTTGGTCTGTGGTTGTCTTCTGCTTTGTCCTGCCTAGTGGCTTTTCTGATATAACTTAAGATTTATGATGTAATTTCTCTAACACAGTTGCAATATCAATAGAAAAGAAGGCCATAATCTAGCAAGAAGTGTAAGCAGAAGGTGGATCAGGAAGTGGCAATATTTCTTACATATAAGATTGTGTTTCCTAGAAATGTTTTTATTCAATATGGTGTCTCAGTCAGTGGGTGTGTAATACAGGAAAAATCTTGTCACCAGAAGGTGAAGTGTGCAGTCAAATAAAGTTGAAGGCTATCTTACATCTTTAAAAGTAAAAGTAAACAGAGTCATAGGCAAGAATAGCATAAAGATAATCCCTATTTTATTGTTAGAAAACATAATCCATAAGAAAGAAGGTATCAGTGCTATAAATCAAATGCTAATGCTGCAAGTCAAATCTGTTCATATGATTTTTGCAAGGCAAATACGACAGTCCTATGTGAAGTATGTAATTAAATATTCTAATGAGCTTCATGCTGTGTTCAAGAAGGACTCAGATATAATGTCAACAGATAGAACTGATGAGTTTGATAATATAAAAAGAATATAGAAAGAAACCCAATAAGTTAAAGTGTATCATATGGCCAAAAGATCACTTTATATCTCTAGCCATATTTCAAGACTTCAAGTGGTACTGTATTAACCAGTATAATAACATATTACTGCAAAAAGTTGATTTGACAGAACTGTCCTAGATCATTAATAAAACAGATGCCGTTCATTTAATATTCTTAAATCATAAGAGATAATATGTGACCCAAATTGGTAAATTTGGCAACAGTCACTATGCCCCCAAACCACTCCACCTTCCTACTATCCCCAGACAAAAAGTTGATAAATTTTACTGGTACAATTTTCTCTCTTTTATAATATTAGTAGAAATGAACATCTGTATACCTAACCTTGAATTGTACCTCACATCTTTAAAATAAATCAATTAAAAAAAAGAAATTCATTAAGCTATGGGTTACATGTGAAATGTATTTGTAGACATCATTATAAATTATAGTAAACTCCTCCCATGTAACTGTATTTCATATAAATCTGTAGTTATATATTTTTAAATAAAAATAAAACTTTACTTATTCAATTGGCATACTGCAAGAATATAATTAAAATGCATTTAAAAATACAATAAAAATATTTAAGAAGTAATATAATTTTTTCTTGTGGTAAAAAAAAGGGAAATGCTGCCCTCTTTCTCCAACAAATTAAACTAGTTTAGATATTTGTGACTTTCATAACTGAATTAGAAAACCATCAGATTTATAGAAATTTATTATTTCTGATATGCGTAAGCGTCCTTATTAAAAATAAATTTTTCAAATTAAAGAATTTTATTTCCTGATTGATGAACAACAAAGTGTAGTGATATTTTGTCTTCAAAATGACTTCATTTTATCTATTTCCCAGAAAAGTTTCTCATGAGAACAAAGCTTTCAGGTGTAGTGAGTCCGTCACCCAATATCTTTTTATATTCAATTGAATTTTTTTGAAAATTCATTATTTTATTCTGTCATTAATTATTAAATCATGTGAGATTTTTTCCTCCCTTTTTTTTACAAAGTTAAAGTAAAATAATTATTGTTTTCAGAAATCTCATATTTTCAATAAAGTTCTATCTCTTAATTATTAACATTCTAATAATCTGTGTCATATTATTTTCAGGTTGGCTTATAATAGAAATTTGATTACAGATGAAATGGGCAATTGAATAATCATTAATTCTATTGCATAACTGTTATATTTTTAGAAATATTGCAGAAGATTGAACTTATATGATTGTGTATAATACACATATAGATATCCTCATTCACTGAAAATACTACCATCATGTTATTTTTTAAAGGATACAGAATACAACTTTGGATTAAGATATATATTTCCAAACATAAGAAAAATATTGGCTAAAATATTTTCTATATGACAAAAGATCTATAAAGCTGATGTATTTCAAGAGTCCTCGAAATGAATTTTAAGAAACTGAGATGAGTGTTTTCTTACAGGCTCATTCAAAATTCAGCTTCTTATCAGGAAAAATACTTGAGTTTTGTATGTTATCATGTATTTTTGTTTTATAGTAGATTGTTTTTGGTAGAAAAGTAATTTAAAATTAAAAAAGCATGATTGTGTTTTACGCATCAGTGCCTATAACCCTTAGGGTTTATTGTAAAGCACAAACACATATGCATGAACATAAATGCCTCAAGTCACTGACTCACTGAACAGGAAGATGTATCCAAGGTTCTGATTAAGCATAGAAAAAAGTCTCCTGGCTTAATTAATAAATGGTTCACATAATACAATGTTTAAAGATTTTTTAAAAGCTCAGTTTGTGAACAGTAGGGATATTTATTTTTTGAATTAAAAAAGACTTTTTTTCAGAGACTGTGCAATTGTAATATTATTTCAACTGACAATTTGAATGAAGGCAGATTATGAAATGGAGAATATTAAAGTTATCTCGACTCAATAACTTGTAGAAAAAGATTTTCTCTATTGTGGCTAAAAATACTTTTCAAGTTCTCAGAGTCATTAAACTTTCAAGGTTATAATGGCTAAACAAAACAAAGCAAAAACCATACCTTTACCTATTGTTGAGAGGAAAAAAATGATTGTCATATGGAATAATTGCATGAATTAAGCATAGTAATTTAATACAAAAATTATGTATGCGGCAGCTACTATTATTTTTTGTTGTTACAATTACTCTAAACCTATTATTCTGATCTGTAACATGTATCCACAATACGAAAATAGACTTTCTTATTTAGGAAACTTCACATTTTTAAATGAGTACTTTCATGTGTTCTGCAGACTCTGACAAGACAACTAAGTATCTAAATAAAGGCGTATTGTTTGATGAAGTTCAGAAAGTGCTGCTTGACTCAAAATAGGCATCTGTGCCTGCTGCTTTGACTGAGATAGTAATAGAATTGTATTTGAAGCAGTATATGATTAAATTAGTGACCTTTGAAAATAAATTAATAGCTTCAAATTTCTGCTACTCACAAAACATGTAACTTTGAAAAAGTCATTAAACCTTTTGAAGCTATCACTTGTTTATCTGCACAAATCATTCCTAACAAAGGATTTTGTGAGTATACAAGCTACTTGGCACAGAACATGCCACAGATTAAACTTGTGTGCAATATTTATTTATTTATTTATTTATTTATTTTTTTTTTTTTTGAGTTTGAGTCTCACTCTGTCGCCCAGACTGGAGTGCAGTGGCCGCTCCCGGCCACCGCAGCCTCTACCTGCTGGGCCCCGGCGATCCTTCCGCCTCAGCCTTCCAAGTAGCTGGAACTACAGGCGCGTGCTACCACACCCGGCTAACTTTTTGATTTATTGTAGAGATAAGGTCTCGCCAAGTTGCCCAGGTGGGTCTCGAACCCGCGGGCTCAGGCAATCCACTCACCTCGGCCTCCCAAAGTGCGGGATTATAGGCTGAGCCACCGACCCCAGCTTAATTGTTTTTAAAGTATGGTATAACTCAATAGCAAAGACACAGAACCCACCCAGGTGCCCATCAACAGTGGACTGGATAAGAAAAACACCATATATACACCACAAAACACCACACAGCCATAAAAAGAATGAAATATGTCCTTTGCAGTGGATGTTGCTGGAAGCCATGATCCTAAGCAAATTAACCCAGAAACAGAAAACCAAATATAGCA